>JAWNNP010002289.1:600000-779259 GCA_035044805.1 Leucophenga maculata
TGTATGAACGAAAGGATCTCGGAAACGGTAATAGATAGAGACTTCGTTCTTTTTGCATTCTACTAGGACTTTGACGGAATTTTACAAGTTTATTTTAAACTTTTGAAGCTTTCTAACTTGTATTGAAATATTTCTGTTGTACTGAATTAATTTCTTTATTTTGTAGATGGGTTCTAAGGATCCTAAGCACTTTAAATTTAAAAAAAAAAAAAAAAACAGGTCAGTACCCTCTTCGTAGACAGCTGCATACGCCCCTTGCATACAAATGTACATATGTATAAAAATAATGATTTTTGTAATTATTTAAAGTTACCAGGTAAGCATAATTGTTAAAGAGGGCATAGCTAAAGCAAAGTTGTATAAGATATATTGTACTATAGAAGTGCCCGTCTAGAAACAATATACTCTTCTTCTACTACACTCTTTGTATACTATCAATGCATGCACATCACATGTTAGGTAGAAGAGTTTGTGGATAAAGAGTTGAAGGGGAAGATTAGGAATCCTACGAATATTTAAAAAATAAAACAATAACAAAATATTAAGACTGCCTGCTGTGCCTGTTACGCTTTCTTGAAACATGTGTACCTGTCATTTGAAAAATGCTTAACCGTTAGGTAGCTGGTGGTCTGCTTTAAAAGTTCCGAACTTGTTTCTTGATAAAATTTCCAAGTTTCTTGTACTTAAATTAAATATTACAATTAATCGATCAAATTGTATATATTATCAATATATATAATGTACCCCTAATTATTTACAAAAACAAGTCAAATTTCTCATCGAAATATTTGATGTTATGAGATTTCGATGTTTAATTCTCTGCATTCATGACGTGAAGGTGTTTAAAAATATTACAGAACTTTTTTGTCCAACCCAAAAATACCGTTTCGACCAATCTGTATTAATTTAGATGACAAAGACCTTGCGGTGAAAATAATAGAGATAGAGCTTATGTTCCATATGCTTTCTTTTATTCTTTCTAGTTGGGATAACTCTTCATAAATCTTAAAAAAAGGATATACGCACACACATACTCATATGCAACACTTAAAATTTTTTTTTTTAATATTTTTTAATTTGCTTTAAATGTGTCTGTTGCAGATTTATGCGCGCCTGTCATACAGTCTGTCAAATAAGTATGTATGTATATTAATTTGAATAAGAAAAAAACAACAAAATGAATTAAATATATTTTATTTGTATATATTTATTTCTATTTCAATAATTTAACCATAAGGAAAGCCTGGGAGTTCTCAATAATATATAATATTATATATGTATATAAATATGGGTTCCTAAAGCATTTAATCATGCAAATATTATGGCTTATAATATTTAAAGTGAAGAAATTATATTTAATATTTATTTATTTATTTTTTTTTTTTTTGATAGACTGTCATTAGCATATAACTGTGCTTTTTAGGCCCTGTACCGAAGGTACAAGAGCCTTTTGGGTTTGTGCAAATGTATGTAACAGGTAGAAATAATGGTCGGAGACCCCCCAAAGTTACCCCCATTATGGTCAGGAGTGATAGAGGAGTCGATATAGACATGTCCGTCTGTCCGTCCGTCCGTCTGTATGAACGAAAGGATCTCGGAAACGGTGATAGATAGAGACTTCGTGTTTTTTGCATTCGACTAGGACTGCTCCGGAATTTTACAAGTTTATTTTAAAAATTTGCCCCTCCCCCCCCCTTCCCCATAAAATCACCCCCAAGGCTAAAAATTTCTTCGGCACAAAAAAAATTAAGTACACCAATATAAAGTTAACGCCTGTCTAAGCCAAAATCCAAAAAGTTCATCAAAATCGGATAATAAATGCCGATTTTATAAGCAATTGAATTTGAACGACCCCCTTTTTCTTTTCATTCATATTCGCGCAGTGAAAGTGGTCATGTGTTTGGTCATAAGCTCGGGAAACATTTAATCTGTTTGTTAGGCGACCTGAACTGGTACAGGGCCTCTTACAGTCGGTTACGCCCGACTGAAATTTCCTTACTTGTTTTCTTATATCTCATATGCTACTAGCAGTCTCAGTGTTTCTTGGTATGAGAGAAAAAGATAGACTAACAACAGTAACAACAGAACTTTGCTAGTAGATCATTCCATCTCTCTCACACTAGTTTCGAGCTTTCTTACAAAAAATGTGTGCAATTTGTCTGTCATCTGATTGACATTTCTGTTCGCCCAGCACTAACTGATAATCTTTTGGGCTGATAAAAAAGTTCAAGTCTGAGCCCAAAAAAGTAGAATTAAACTGTGAACTTTTTCGTGCGATGATTTATTACAAATTTTGAAGTAGATTATCAAGACAAGAGTGCAACAATGAACTTAAATCATCTTTTGGTGATGCAGCTCTATCCTTGACCACTGTGAAAACTGTCCAAAATCGGTCATTGTGCCAGAAAACATCGATGCTGTGTGTGAACTGATAAAGCAGGATGGTTAGGCTAGAAATATATTGTACAGCCCTCGTTCGAAAATATGTCAACAAATTAAACAAAATTCGACTCTAACTTTTGCATCCAATATCATTTTATTTTATTTTATTTTGAAACACCCTCTATACAGCGTATTATAATATTATGAATAGACATTCAGACATATTCATGTTTTGTTGATCAGAATTCTATATAGAAACTATGCAGTCTTCGATGACTTCACTGAAGCGTTGACTTTATTAAAATGTTTTTTGGTTAAAAAAGTAAAAGAAAATAAATTTTTTTTGGAATAATTTTGATTCAGGCATTAAACGGATTCACATGTTATATCAACTCGCTCGCAGAGATCGAGCTATGTACATATGTCTATCCATCCGTCTCTGATCTCCGATGACTTAATTTTGGCGTTGACTTAATTAAAATGTTTTTGGAGTAAAAAAGTAAAATATAATTATTTCTATTTTTTTAAATCATTTTGAATCGGACAATCGGAATCATATATTCATATTCTATTAGTATGTTTCTTCCTCTTTCTTTGTATTATTGCAGATTTGTTTGTATCAATTTTGGAGACATCTCTAACTGAAAATCGGTCAAGAACGTAATTCTTTTCCAAAAGATAGGCCGCTGTCGAGCTCTGAACTAAACCAAGCAATTTTTTTTTTTTTTTTTTCATTAGAAGATCTTCAAATTATTTTTATATAAATTTTACTAAATCTGTTCGGTGTATATAAATAAAGAACTTTAGATGGAGCACCTTGCACTTTCTTTGCACAATGGGTAAATGTTATAAAAACAAATATATATCTTGAAATTTTGACCAAATATTGGCTTCTTGGAATATCCAAATCAATTATTTGCCATCTTTCACTTCTTTATGCTTATTTCATGCCTTCAGTTCCCTTATGGACATAGCTTATGAATGCTAGTACAACATATTTCCCCGATATTTACAGCACCTACCTAAAATATATTATTGGGCTACATGCACATACCAAACGCTTTCTGTATACGATTAATGTAGTCACTTATATCTATATTTTTTTTATTATTATTTCCTTTTCTTAAACTTTTTATGTGATTTAACAATAGTTTTCGATGTTTTTATTTTTTATTTAATAGTATTAAACTTTTTTTAATTACTCAACTATAAATCGTTTAGATTTCACTGCGAAACAGCCGATCGATCATTAAGCAGAATAATTTATTTGCATAGAAATTTTCCAACAGAGGTGCAACACGCCAGATTTTCACTTCTTTAATTACCTGCATTCATTAAACGCGACACGCCGCAAAAAGTGGCAAACGAGTGCCAATGTCGTATCTAATAAAACTCTGAGAGGTGTTTTTTTTGTGATTAGAAAAATACAAATTCAACGCACTTAAGCCAAAAGCAATTTGAATCAAATACAGCAACAAACACTAAACCAAATAAATCTCACAGTAATGCGTTGGCTTAGCTTTATTAATCCGTTTCGTTTATATGCGCGATTTAAACCGGGTAGCTGCCGTTCGAAGTTTAAGCGCGAATCGCGTCCGTCTGGTTGCGCATGCGCAAAGCGAATGAAAGTGAAACTGCGCAGACGACTAACTTCATTGGCAACGGCAGCAGCAGCAGCAGCAGCAATACATAATCATGTTGCAGATGCTCATAATGATGAGACACACTGTTTGCGATCCTTAAACTGTAGCAGCAGTGGGCAGCAGTAAAACAACAACAACAAAAAATGCTGCTGTGGAAAAACTTGTCAGCGCCAGTCTTGCGCAATCGCTGCCAAATTTGAGCAAGTCTTTCTCTCTTGCGCGTTGCATTTTTTAGCAGCGGGAGCAACATTGACCCTGCAACATTTGCTGCTTGCCATGCCACACCGCAAGCGGCAGCTGGGAAAATTTTGCAACAGGTTTTATGCTGCATCAGCATCCATTATCTTGAATTTCAAATGCGTGCTCCCCCTACCTAACTATGTATCAATATATATATATATATATTGTACGATAATATACGAGTGCATATATAATGTTCAAATTATGCATACATTAGTTTATTTTATTTAGCTTGCAGCGTTGTCAGGGTTGTCAGCTTAACTGTATATACTTTAAATTGATTGAGATTTATAAGAAAATTTACTGATTTGGTGAAATGATTTCTTTTTTAACACAGAAACCTTGGAAAATTGTTTAAAGTTGGAAAAAATAATTTTTATTGAATTTTTGTTTATTTACAGTATACTGGCTTGCAGGTTCAAGAGTTTTCCAACTTTGTACAAATGAAACAACAGATAGAAGCACCTTATAGTAAATGATTTCTTTTTTAACCCAGAAATATTGGAAAATTGTTAAAAGTTGTAAATAAATCATTTTTATTGATTTTTATTTTATTTACAGTACTTGCAGGTTCAAGAGTTTTTCAACTTTGTACAATTGTAACAGATAGAAGCACCTTATAGTTCAGCAGTTGGTGAGTGTCTGCCTAGTACTAGTAAATTCAATATTCAAGTGATTTATTTTTCAAATAAAACTCGACAACTCTGAATGCTCTAAAATCGTTTTTTTTTTTTTGTTTGTTTTTTTTTTCTGCATAATAGCGCAGTGAAAGCCCTTGTCGTGTGTGTGTCTGTGCGCTTCACGGCATGATCACCGTAGGCGCTCTGGCTCCCGCAACAATTTGTAGCCACCCCATATAGCTGTTCGCAATCTAGCTTGGCTATCTGTCGGTAGCTATCTTACGTACTCCCTTGCTGCCCCACTGCAACCAAGCTGCATCGCCATCTACGTACGCACGCGCGACTGCGATGTAAATGTTTCAATTTTCCTCGATTATCAAACCAATTACACCTGTTGGCGTTGTTGTTTTTCAGCATTTTCCTTGTCGTTGATTTTCTTTTGCTAATGAATTGCAAATGAGAAAGCTTCAAACTGAAAACATATAAAAAAATTATAGATTGAACGATCAAACGATCAAATGAACGATCGTTCGATTGTTTTATATCGTGCAGAAGTCATGTATTTTCATTAATTTTTAATGCATGGCAGCTGTGTAAACTTTTTGACAGTTGAGCGATTGATGAGGACAGCTGAATATTGAAAATATTTTATTTCATTTTTTTTACAAATGAAAATTTATGCAAATTTTCTTCAATTATTGCAAAAGAATTGTAGTAAACTGACAACCTATTTCTTTATAATAAACTCATTCTTCGATATTTATTTTCTTCATTATTTCATTATTATTTCATCATTGTTCGTAATATCCATTTCTTCCGTCTATTTCAGGAAATCAAGCGGAACTAAATCGCATATTTTGCCATTTCTATGCCATTTCCTTGCGGCGCTTTTATAAATGCAACAATTAAATTATATAACTGTAAATCGCTCCAATTCAAGTGGGAAACAAAAATATATACATTGTATTTATGAAGAAACTGGTTAATAAATGTTTTGCTAATTGATGGTCAGCGGCAAACTGTAGCATTTGACAGACCTCAGTCAGTCAAATTTTGTCATGTCGACCAACTTTGTTGTTAATTGCAGACAGCTTCCTGTCTCTTGTACGGGAATGAAAAAAAATTAAATAAAATATTTAATAAATAAAAACATGTGCGGAAACAAAAGCAAACTATTTTCTGGTTTTAAAAAACAATTTAAGGCTTATATTGCATTTATAAGGATATTGCTTAATTGTAAAGTTAACAAATTAGAAAATAAGTGAAACAAATTCATAAAACAAAAAATGTTTACTTTTTATGTGAAAAATTTTTATATGGCTCAACTTAGACTAACTTTGACTACTTAGGGAAAACATTTTGACTATGAAGTTGCCGCTGATATTATAACTTTCATGTCGAAAGGTCTAGCCAACCGGTTGTCTTCGATAAAAAGAAAATTTGTTCCTTAATGGTAGGAAAATTTCGGACTTTGTGTAAAGCGCATTTGAGGACTTACCGTTAATTAAGCGTAGGACTTTGTTCTGTAGTTTATGTGTCCGTTTGCGAATTGACCTTGCAGCGTTACCTAAAATTTCGTACTCCGTATTTACACGTCGGAGATAAATTCAGAAACAGATCTGACAAAAAACAGAGCCGTTGAGATGTTTTACCGGAGGAAGTTGTCCACTTCTCACTATTCAGATTTATGTTCCATATTTTTAGCCAGATTTAAAGCACCTGCAAGTATTATTAGAGTCTGCTGCATCATAATAATACTTAAAGGGCCTTTATCATAGGCAAATGACGCAATCAGTATTTTGGAAGGTGCTATGTTCATGAACTCTGCTTCTGCGACAGATCCTATAAGGCTGTCATGTGGCTACCCTGTGGATTAGTTGATTAAGTCTACGTTCGAACTTTGACAAAAAAAATGTGTCGCTCCTCTAAGTATCACAGTAAAAGATTAAAAGGAATCGTCAGCAAGTTTTTGAGTTTTTCTAATAGACCACAGGACGGGCAAAAGCCTCCTGTTAGTCTATATACGTCCAATCCTACATTCTTAAGCATCGAAAGCACTGATGATGCGGCTTATTAAAGTGTGCAGGTGTTCTGGAGTGCCGCGTTTAACACAGATCTGTTATAAAATCTCTGGATTCGAAACTCACGGACTTTTTTCGGCTTGCCAGGCTTGTGGAACATGGAGTTCATAGTGAACTACCACTGGGAGTGAAAGTGTTGAACTTTTGTTATGCAAATTAGTGATTGCTTTGCTAATGGCTTCAGCGCTGTATTGCAGTAGCATTGTCCTGGCCAGCAGCTTTATTTATTTTGAGGTACCTTTAGAAAATGGTGACCACGTACACAGCGTAGTGTTACTCTATATCCAACTGACAATATCTAAAAATAATTTTAATGACTTTATCAAGCATTCAACGCTCAGCTCTTAACATTTTTCAGTTCAAATCTTTCATATACACAGTTTTAACTTTTAATATCTTTAAGTTGCCCAACCCAGAAAAAAAAAACCCGCACACATGTTCAACTGCATTCCAATGACAATTAAAAATATTTCAATTGCGGATATACTTATTTGTAGATGCAATCATTACTTTAGGCATTCAAGTCTTACCTTTCGCTATTGATTTGTTTTGATTATATATGGTGCACTCATTTTTTTTTTAGTCCAAATGGGTTTTCCATAATTTGCAGCATTCAACTGTCTATAAACTGCCACATTTGTCATTTGTGAGTTTATTACACTTTGTTTTCAGCACATTTTAGTCATCTTTCGATTGAAAAAAAACAAAGAATTTAATAAACAAAGATGCAGCGCAGCATAATGCTGTCCCATAGTAGAAATATTTGACTAAATTAAATGGAACCTGCATACTCCATTTTAGTTATGCATGTCCTGTGAAATTTTCTGTTACAATTTTGCATTCATTAGCGCCTGCAACAACGTTCGAATAACCACTTATAAAGAAAATCAATAAATGTTTTTTTGTTTGTTTTGAATTTATGAATAAACAAAAACCTGCCAGCGCCAAATCTTGTCAGTGCACAAAAATTGTTAAACAAAAAAAAAAAAAAAAATTAATAAATGTTGGGCTTGACAGAAGTTTGGTTACGCTACGCTCTACGCTGTAGAAGGTCGATTAAAAAAGTTGTACCAGCTCTACTACTACCCGGTAGATATTAGTTATGCAAGTACTCATACTTTCTTGACAGGCTGTAAGAACATTCTAACAATATTTAACAATAAACAATATTTAATTTAAATAATACAATTAGAGCCAATACTATTTTATGACACTTTATGATACTAGAGATCCGATGCATATATTACTATGCATCCATTCAACAACGAGCCATTTTATGAGACTGCTACACCTGCTACTCAACACATTAACATAATTTCCGAAAAATCATTAATACCCTATTAACACTTTGTGTGCAGGGTATATGATAACAACATGAAATGCGAAAAAAAAACTCTTTAGGCCAAAAACTGTAGCAGCAGATTGCGATCATCAAATAGCGCCAACAACATCGTCGTCATCATCATCATCGCCTTCATCATCCTGCACATGTACACCAGCCTACGGAGTCGTTGTACTTTGTCAAACTGGCCAAGAGTAACAAAACATTGAGCCAATGTACGAAGCTCGCATTGATAGCGCATTGCAAAACCGGAATAGTATCTGGCAAACAAGTTGCCAAGGCGAGATACATTTGTAAATGGATACAGACGACTTGTACTCGGGTACGTAGATGGCCGACAGCGAAATAGTTGCGGTTGCCCAAAACTGCTGCTCCACGATGATGTTGGCCAACCGCAATGAGACGCCTTTCCCTTTCATTGATGATTGCGTTAGACTCTGCCGTTGGTTGCTGCCGAGGATGTTGTTGTGCTTGATCATTAAAATGAGCATCTGCGAATGTTTGTTTGTTTGTTTGGTTGTTTCTTAATGCAGTCTGGCCTTGCGGTCGCACTTGTGGTCAGTTCAAAGGCATTCAACGCGTAGGAAGTTGCCGTGAATTGAATTTCGTTGAAGCCGATTGCAATTGATACGCTGCAGCAGGCATATTAGGCAGGTTTATTTAGATTTTGAAGATATGATATGGCTGAGGTATATAATATAGTTTGGAAATTTAGTAATGCGTTGTATTGTGTATGGCTGGGAATGCATTAATTATGAATGATGTCGATTTTAATACGTTGACTGCTTAGAAATAAGTAATGGCATGTTTAAAATATTGGAGCAAAGGAGTGGGCATAGAGGAAAAATATTTGAACTAAAAATCGACTGACATCAACTGATTATCGTCACGCCTTATACTGCTTGATTTGAGCAATGCATGACCCTCGCTCATAAGCAGTTTGGTTTTCAACTCAACACATGCTAAGGTCTGGAGGGAAATTAAAATTAACAACTACGATGATTCAGTGGAACATAGAAAGTCCGAATATAGGATCCTGCAAGCTATACTCGAGCTTTCTTTATTCCACCGAAACGTTGTTGTCAATTTTCATTTCCCTCCAGACCCCGCAGAACATAATCTTGCTATGTATAGCGCTCACGTTCGTGAACCGCAATATTTCTTGCAATTGATTAAATGTGCGGACAAATCCTGCTGTTCCCACCCGAGGAGAGCATTGAAATGCATTGATGCAAGTAGTTTAACAATTCCGGAATTCTCTTCTGCTCGTCTGCTCTCAGATAATCGTTGAGGGTCATAAATATTCAAATATTGCTCTTTATATATATAGTTAGGGGGTGGTTACTGTATTTTTCTTCCAATTAATATCAAATATGCCAATCCGAAACGATAACATATATAAAATGTATGCAATTGAACCGCTTTTCGATAAATATCATATTTAAACGCAGGAAATATGGCATTCTAGAATGAAAAAAAAACCCTAATAGTGGGGATGGGGTATTTATTATATATACGTAACAATCTATCAATCTAAATATCTAAATTTTAACCTGCTAGCTCTTATAGTTTCCTAGATATAGGCATTCAAAGGGAATCTTTTGTGTATTCACATTCAAACTTCGAATCGAAACAGCAGTTGATTTGTTACTTTAGTGCTGCATACTTCTAGGATTGCTTTTTTAAAAATCATTTATCTAAGGCCAACTTTTATAGTTGCTTTGCTGAAGTCCTATCCAAAAAGTATGCCTTAATTTTACTGATTTTTTTAACTATCCTAGAAGTATGCTACATAAATGCAGCAAATCAATATCTGTTTAGATTTTAAGTAAATTTTGCGCAAAAGATGAGTCCGTTTGAATGCCTATATCTCGAAAACTATAAAAGCTAGATGGTTCAAATTCGGAACTTACACTCTCAGACGTTTGTGCTAAATGTATTTTAAATAAGCCGCACAACCCCACTGTAAGTTGTAGTTTGGGCATGCTTTCTGCATTTTTCACCACTATTCAAGCTATTTCAAGCTATTTGCGATATATTATACTCTCAGACTATTGCGCCAGTTCAGTATTATTAAATAAATCTCCAACCCAACTTATAAGGAGTAGATTTCATACAAAAACGCCGCATTTTGTTACTATTTGTATGATTTTTCTGCGTCATTCGTTCGAATGCATGTCTTTCTTTTAGTATAACATATAAAGCGCTTGAATATTTAAATACTACACTGTGCCGAGTTGAATGTCCTCAACTAAACGCATACTCAAATGCTTCCACCCTCCAAACTATTTGACAGTCAGCAAATAATACACAACACAATTTGCATTTGCATTTTCATTAAAGTTTTATTTTCATGTTTCATTTCTCACTTTGTCTTTTATACTAAATTGGCTATTTGTTGTTTTCTCATTCATTTTTATTTTATTTTATTTTGTTACTGTTTGGTATTCATTTCTTATTTTATCTGAATTTAAATTTCCAGCTTAATATTTTCTTCGTTTTTCTTTTTATTTTTGTTCTACTGACTTAAATTAAAACAAAGAGTTTTGTCTTTGCTTCAGTTTTTAGTTGTTGCCAACTACTCAAATTGAATTTTGTTTTTGTTTTTATCCTTTTTTTATCTGATGTACTCTAGCAACATAGAGCGTACATTTTGATTCACTTAATAGTTAATTTACTTTAAAGGTTTTAACTTTTAATGCTTTTTTTTCTTTTTTTCTTTTTGATTTTTATACTCTGCTTGGGACAAAATTTTGCTGCTGCTTGTTTTTTTTTTTTTATTTAATTTTCAATTTTCGTATTCGTATATTCTTAGCACAAATGCAATTTATATATACTCTATGGTATTTATGCATATTATTTTTATTATTTGTTTTTAATATATAATTTATGCAATTTGCTTTACTAATAAGTTTTCCATTTATCTTTTCTTTTTTTGTTCACATGTTTTTAACTTGTTTTTCTCTCTTTTGTCTTGTGGCTTTTACTCGTATAATATTTTAAGAGCTTAAGTTGCAATTGAACTTGACATCTTTTGTTTTGTTTTATTTTTTTAATTAATAATTTTTGTTTAAATATTTAATTTTACAATCTTTCATTTTTGTTTTCTTCTGCTTCACTAAAAGTTCTCTTGGTGGTTGTTTTACTTTTGGGCCTATTTTTTAAACTATTATTTTTTTTATATATTCAAATTTTTGCCACACAATTTATATCTTAAATGACTGCAACTAAGCTTTTAAATTAAATTTAAGATTTACTTAATAGCGCGCATATGCACTGCTTTACATATATATACTCATTTATTTATTTTTTATTTTTTAGTTAACATTATGACGTGTTTTGCTTTGTTTTATTTTCACAATTAAAAAATTTTTTGGAAATAAAATTCAAAAATCTTTAAAACATAAACTCAGTTGCTGAATTTTGAATTCAGCGCACTATGCTTAATTTAAATTTAATTTTTTGTTTTTTCATACTTAAATTGGCGTTTAGTTCTTCTAAGTATTTAATTTATACATTTATTACTTAGCAATATTTTTTTTAAAGTTACATAATTTTTTTTATATATTTTTATTTATGAAATAAATTACAAAAGCATTTTTCGTTTTTTTTTTTTAACTTTTTACAATTATTTTAGTAAAGTATTCTCTTTTTTGTTTTATTTTTTTTTTCTCTGCTTAATTATTTATTTTATTGTTTTTTTTACACAATTTGGCTTAACAGTTATTATAATTTAGTATAATTCTTTTTTTTTTTTTGTATGCTTTTAAAATTACAAATAGTTTGTAGCTTTCTTTGTTTTTATTTTTTTTTTCTTCAAACAACATTTAACATTTCTATAATCTTTTGTATTTTTTTTTATTTTTCATCTCATATTTAATATTTTTTGAGCACATATTTTTTTTTCATTTAAACATTTTATTTACAATCATTTATTTTTTTTTATCAATTTTTATGGAGGGTATTTTTAGCACTAAAGTTTTTTTTTATAGTTTTTCGAATATTTTCCTCGAATATTTTCAAATATTAAAAAGTATCAAATAAAAGCAGTTTTTATGGTTTGGTTTATGATATCAATTTTGTTGGTCCTTTTAAATTAAAAAAAAAAATTTAAAAAAAAATTCCAAAATAATTTTTAAACTATATTTATAAAAAAAGTAAAAATTAATAATAAAAAATAAATTAAATGTGCTTAATAGTTTAAGATTTTTTGACAAACTGAAATTAGCACTAATTTGTTAAATAAAAAAAAATATTGGGAAATGCTGTCTAAGTAACTATCAATATTTATAATTTAATTCTTAAAACAGTATTTGATACTATGAAAAAAAAAATACTGGGAATTTTAAAATTTTTTAAATATTTAATTAAATTTATATGAAAAAAAAATTGCTTGAAAAAACTTTTGATATTATATATTGAAATAGTATTTGATTCTATGCCAAAAAAAATACTGGGAATTATAGAAAATTTTATTTTTGTACTTAAATTTATATGAACAAAAATTAACTTGAAAAAACTTTTGATATTATAGCTTAAAACAGTATTTGATTCTATGCAAAAAAAATACTGGGAATTTTAAAAATTTTAAATTTGCACTTAAATTTATATGAAAAAAAAATTTGCTTGAAATAACTTTTGCTATTATGCGAAAATATTTTGGGAATTTTCAAAATAAAACTTTTAATTTGTACATAAATCTATTAAAAAAAACAGTATTTGTTTTATATGAAAATAAATAAACAATGGGAATTTGAAAAAATATAAGAAGAACATGTAAAATGAATTCACTCAATTGATTAAAAATTTGTATTTGTTTCTATATAAAACAAAAAATTCAAGTGCACAGCTGCTTGTAAAACTATTACGTACTATGCGAAAAAAATATTGTGAATTTATTTTTTTTTTTTTTTAATTTGAACTTGAATATATACGTAGAAAATAAAGTGAACTTTCAATATAGCTGAAACTGTATTTCTTTTATATTAACAAAAAAAAAAAAAAAATAATGGGAATTTAAAAAGAAATAATTAAAAACCAAACTTGAATCTATTAGAGAAAAAATGTAAAGTAAATTCACACAATTGCTTCTATAAAATAAAAAAAATATTGGGAATTAAAATAAAAGTGCATTTGAATCTACAAGAAAGAAATTTTAATATGAAGTAGCAACATTGTGCAAAATTTGTTGTTGCTGCAAATAGTGGGATATAATTCTACATAAAACTGTTTGGATTTTTTTTGCAAGTACGCTTAATATGTATTTGAAGCTTTGAATTCAAACCATAAATGTAATAATATGCTTTGAAATAGTGGGAAATTTATTAAATACACTTTTGTTGTTTTTAAAAAAGTGATTTAAAAAAAATACATTTAATTAAATACATAAAAATATTATAAATCTTTAATTTAAATAATTAACATAAATACTGTTTTTTTTTTATATTTAAGTATTTTTGAAATTGATAAACTTTTTAATAGCAAAAAAGCACTCGTACAAATAGTATGACAAAGTAGAAAATAGGATTAAACAGTGAAATATAATATTATGACAACTGAAACTGAAATAATGGGAAAATTATTAAATTAAAAAATTTTGCTTGTGTGTTATTGGTTTTATTATTGCTTTCTAATGCTGTAACAGTTCAATAACAAAGCAGTTCAACATACTTGCGGCATATAAAACAAAATATTTAAAAAAATGCACATTAAAATACTGGGAAATATTACTAAATTGTTCGAAATAATTTTTGTCGTATATTAGTACAAATTACTGAAAACAATTTTTTTTCTGTAAAAATATTGGGTATATTATTAAACTATTATTAAACAAATTTTAATATAAAACAATTTTAATTACTACAATTTTTTTTGGCAAATTTAGATAATAATATTAATTTTAATTTAATTTAATTTAATATACAACTATATGCGCTCCTTTTTTTCAGTTTCTTTTTGAAAATTCACTTGGAAGGAATTGTTTATGAATCCTAGTTTGTAATTCGTTTATATTCAAATTTTGTATTCAATTGAAAACATTTTTTTTTTTTATATAATTTTAAATTTTAACAAAAATCAGTCGTAAATTATTTTTTATTTTTTTTATTTTTTTAAACTATTTACTCATTCATATATGTTGTGTGTGAAGGAACAATTTTGGGAGTATGAAATAAGTTGTTTGAGATCTATATATGTATATATATCGGAGATAATGAGTTGATGAAATGATATTTGCTTAAATTTAAAAATAATTAATTTTACACAACTTAAACAACTACATGTACCAAGTTAATATAATAGTTTTTAGTTTTAGTTAGATCATGTGACATAGCATGTGGCTTTTGCTGTTGGCTTGATTACATATACAGACATACAGTGACAATATATAATAATTGCATTTTTATCCTTTTTCTTTTTTATTTATATGTAGTTGTAGTTAGTCATCATGAACATAATCATGATATAGTACACATAATATATATATATATATAATATAGTTATAAAGTTAAGCATATAGAATAGCACATATGTAATACATAGTTGTAGTTTAGAGTTTAGTGTTTATAAGTAATAGTCTAGGTAGTAAGAGTAAGTATTTAGTACATATAAACTTAGAAAGTTACACACACACACACACACATTTTATAAATAGGTCTGCAGCTGTCACTTGTTAGCAATCACACAGAGTAGTTTGTACTCTACAGTAGCCGCTTGCTTAGTATATAGCCGCACATGAGTACAAGACTTAACCAGAATTTTGTTATGCCAATAATTTGGGTAGCTGTTGAGGCTGCAGCAGAATTGCCAAAGACCGGAAAATGTATTTCCTCGGGTTCGCTTAGCTCTTCCTCCTCTTCATCAATGGCATTGGACATCTGACGATAGCGCATGGTAAAGTTAACCTTAAACATGGCCTCGGCCACACCACCCGGTGAGGAGACTATGAAATAAAAGGTACGCGGTACACGTTCATGCATGCTGACATAGGTGAGACGTGCCTCTTTGCAGTAGGGTGTTGGTAGATCCTATATGCAAATATATATAAATAGAATATTTGATTTGCTGCTTACACTGATTTCCGTTAACTTACCGTCACGCCATAGGCCAACACAGTGCTGCCATATTGATTTCCCGGCGTAAAAACACGATCGCCATGCAACCAACGTGCTGCATGTGCCGGCGGATTGGCACAAAACTCTACGGCTAGATGTAATGGTGAGCCCGGATAGGCTACGGGCGTGGCATTGCGCGCAACAACTGTGGGAGCACCTGCAATGAAAGAGTGGACACAAAATGTATACAAAATCTATTTACGCTAACTCGTACAAATTCAATTACAAATCGCACCAATGACCAGCAGTGACCCAAGGGCATAAATTTTTGCTAAAATGCTACAACATGCGCCATTGCTTCAAATCAAATAAAAAATTTAAAAAAAAATTAGATTAAATACTGCAACCCCAAATAAAGCAACGCCCGCCACTTCATACGTCTAATAATTTATTTAACACTGCTAAACACTTGGTGACCCTCAAATGTAGACACAAAAAACCTTCGAACGCGTTAATTGATTTTCGCTTGACAGACAAAAATGGCTGTCGCACACTTATGTGCTGCTTTGCATGTGTATTTGTGTATTTAAATTAAAATTTTTTAAATGTCGTTTTTCGAAATTGAACCCTCTTGCACAAGTATTTGCATTTGTTTTTGTTTGTGTCTGGCTAACTTTAACTCAGTCCGCAAAACTCATGCAAAGCCCCATCTCCACACTCATTTGCACTTAACACTTTGGCCATTTTGTTTTCCGTTATGTAGCCAGTGTTGTCGTCTGCGCACAAATAAACTTCTCAAGTTTATTTGTTTATCTAACTTTAGCTCGTTCGCTGTCAGTCAATGATGCAGAAAATTACAAATTTTGTGCTGCCAATTGTCTGCCTTGCAAAAGCATTTGCCAATTCCAATTATTTTTTTGCTTAATTAAATGTTGAAGTTATTTTTATGTACTTGGCAACACTGTTGTGCGTTTTATTTTATATTTGTTATATTACAAGGGGGTAGGGGAGAGAAAAATACGAACGAGTTGCTTCAAATGAAGTTTATAAGATCGTCACAGTTGACGAATATATATGTGTATGGCCCGGAAACTATCAACCACAGCAATCGACGAGGACAAAGCACCTTCCACCATGATAAAACAAGCTCTTCAAAATATAGAATTGATGGTTCATACGCCGTACAGTCCTGATTTATCATCCAATTATTTCTTTTTATTCCAAAACTTCAAAAATAAATTGCGTGGTGAACGTTTTTCTACGCGCGAAGAAGCTGTTAATGGATTCACAGCTCAGTTTTGCAGGTGCCATGGAAGGAATGTGGAAAAAGTGATTAAATGGTATTTGTTAGATCCTTTGAATGGCCAAGGATATACTAAGTTTGAGCAGATATTTCAAACAGGCACCAAAGGACATAAAATGAGGAGCTATGTACTTAACATTTGGATTGACTGGCGTGATAAGCCTGCGCAACACTGGGCGTTTAAAAATTTTTTAAATTTGGACTAGATGTACGACTTAAGAAAATCACACTAGAACAAGTTTTGCGCTCGAATTGCACGCCAAGAATATATAATATGGCATTAGTTGTGTGCTCCTTTGTCCTTTTCAAAGTAGTACATTATTTGATGATGTTAAAATTTAATTATTTACTTTGTATTTCATTTATTTGATTTATATTTAGTGACAGAGAAAAAATCCCCTAACCGCAGCTGTCAAAATCTATTGCAACACCCTCTACATATGTTTAAGGTGTCTTACTAACTTTTAACTTAATTTGTGTACACAACATGAAAGTCAAATCTTTGAACTAAAAAAAAAAATCGCCCAAAAGTATGCAACATATATTCCCTTCCAGCAGCCAACATACACAAACGCGCTTGACCCACTTCAAACCGCAAACTAAACAACGCGCAGCCAAGAGTGCCAGCGAAGAAAGCAAAGAAAACTTTTCTTTTTTTTCTTTCTTATTTTCTCTGCTTGACTGTCCCCTGCCAAAACGCCCAAAAGCAGGCAAACACATTCATTTTCATTAATAATTCAGCAACGACAAATCACGTCGTCAGCTTTAAAATAAATGAAAGTGTTGAAAGCAGCAAAGTTGCTTTTTATGTGTCGCGCAAACATAAAAAGAGTTAAGTGAAAGAAGCTGCACCGCACAGCCCCATTGAAGCAGGTCAAAGCCAAATGCAAACTGCTTAAATATTAATAGGCGACAACGCGTAATGAATAGCCTGGCATTTGAGTAGAAAAAAAATAGAATTTCTAAGCCTGTGCAAATAAAATCAATTAAAAATACATTTTCATGTTTTGAGCTGTGACCAAAGCGCCCAAAGCAATGCAAATAAATAAATTGAAAGCGTATAATGCTGAGCAGCACAAATACATCATACAAGACTAATCCTTTGAATTGTTGTGCACAGCACGTAATTTTAATTTGTCTTGGACTTATACCGAATTCGAAGGTGTTTGTACGTCTTTTTGAAGTTTGAATTGAATGCTTAATAATTGAAATGGTATTTTCTCAGACGACGACGCGACAATGTCTGCATGTGCACTTGTCAGACTTCAAAGTTTTATGGTAGCGCAACACGCTCTTTTGTGGCTGCTAAATTATTTCACATAATACAAGATTTTGGCTTCCCAATGCTCTAAGCTTAACTAACTCAAATGCTGAGCATAATTGAATATTATGTTTGTTTGGTTGTTTTTTTTAAGAGGTTTTGCTGGTTGCATTTTACACCGAGCGTGCCTTGTGCATATTTAATAAACTTTTGCTGCTTTTTGCTCATTTTGCTACCGAAAAATGTCCGCTGTGCATATTTTGTTGTTGTTGTTGTTCTATTACACCTACATACACATTCGACTATGTTTTTTTTTTGCATGGATTTTATTTTATTAAAAGCTTGCACAAGTCGTTTTTGCTAAGCTTACTTGTATCCTTATAAACTTGCTTGTATTAGGTGTGCACATTGCACACAATGGCTTGTGGGACTTGTCATTGTTGTGCTGTGCTGCGCTGTGCTGTGCTGCTTGTAAATAGACCCATGTGTATTTTTGTTTAGCATACTTGTGGGCGTGCATAAGAATTGCCTTTGGACAACTATTTTCCTTTTATCCTGTCGTTTACTACGGCGCTTGTGTAATGAGTTTCATAATCAATGTTAGACCAAATTGTGGTGTTAGAGCTTTGCATATGGCACTGAAATATTCATGAATTGTAGTAGGTGCTATACAGTTTCAAGCCGGTTATAATGGAGCTTTGTGCATGACTCATGGAAGCTAAATCAAAAAAAGAAAAATGTTATTCTTTTAGTGTCGTTTTTTCGTTTCATTCATTTTATACAATTTATTACAACAAATAGACAAAATATTTCAAAAATAATACTTTCTGTTTATGTTTAATTCTCGAAAAACAATCTTATGCCTGAATTCAATTAAAAGTAAATAAAAAACTACAAGAAACAACAACAATAAAAACTGCTAAAAGATAATAAACAGCGCGAAAAGTTAAAATTTCTACAAAAAAATTCAATCGAACACTTTTGTTGCAACTTAATGCAGAGCCAGTGCCAAGCAAGTGCAATGCTTGTTAATTGCAATATAGCCTTGCACGAAAATTCAATTGTGCTGGGTCATTATTATTGTTTCTTCGTGTAGTATGCGCCAATTGTATTGCATATACAGTGGCTAGAGCACAAGCAGCAGGCAGTTACGCATCGAAATTCATGGAGAGTATGCTTTTTCCTTAGTATTTTCCTTTTTTTCTTGCAAATGTTGCCACTTCTTATGCAGCATTTCCTGCCGCTACGCTCTACTTCCGCTACAATGGCAGCCAACGCCATTTTGTTTTGCTGTTTTTCAGCTTTTCATGGCATTGTCTTTGGTTGGTCGTGCCGCTGCTGCTGCTGCTACTTTTAACTTTTGCGCATGCAAAAATTTTAGCTTTTTACTTACTATTTTTCGCACTCGAAAACGTTTTCCAAAAAAAAATTAAGTTAACCCGGACATGGCAGGCAATTCTAGTGCAACGACGGGAATTGAGTAATTTTCAACTGTAAAACTTTATTATATACAAATGAATGGAAATGTAACTACAACACAGACATACATACAAACAAAGGAGTATGGAAGGTGTTTTGTTTTTATTCGTTATTGTTGTGCAGTGCATTCGATGTGCTTGCTTCAAAAACTGTTGAAAAACATGGCAAAAAGTAGCGAATTGTTTTAGTGTTAAATTAGATTTTAACAATAATTGTGTTGAGTTTTGTTTTTTTGGCGAGTTTTTTAGCTAAAATTACGTTTAGTGTTGCTTAAATGTGAATTTGTATGCTTTGCAACACTGAGCCAAGTATTGAACTAAGACTTAGAGTCGCAATCGAGCGGTTGGCCACACCTGCTATGGGGTACTAATACTGCAGTCACATATTATTCTGCAAGAATATCATTAATAGTGGCTATAAGTTAAAGGGTTTCGAGATCTGTTGCAGATCTACTTGCAGTCCTACTACAAAATATTCGAGCAACCCATATACAGCACCTACTAGTTTTATGCTAATAAATAAAATCGAAACCTCTTTTGATTTGATGTACTTTACACTTGTACCATAAAGCTTAACCAACACTGTCACGTTTTGCTTGCCAACCACATGCAAAATCCGATTGGCAACATTTGTGACAAATGTTTTTTTTTTTTGCCTTTAATTTTACATTCCTTTTTTTAAATTTTAAGCCTTTTTATGACTGCTACGCCAAGTAGGTCAAATAGTTTGGTTCATTTAACGACGCTTTACAACACTGCAAGCAAAAAAAAATCCTTTTACACACACACACACACACATGCATGTATTTATGTACATATAAGAAAATCAGTATGCACATACCATAAAGTCAAGTCAAAGCAAAATACTTTTACTCGACGTCGTCGTCGTCATAGCATGTAGGAGACATGTAATTGCTTTTCATTAAATATGCTCAACAAACAGGCAAACAAACAACTACACAACATATGCCATACGCCTGTGGTGACCTTTAAAAATAAGCAGCTAGCAGCAGGGTGTTGTGTAGGTGAGGTGCAGCAAGTGGTTGGAGTGGTTGGAATGCATATATAAACTTAAAAGTAAATATCTAACCTAAATCTCTGCAGCAAGCTGCAAGTGCAAGTATGTGCAATGATGATAATGTTGATGTTGATGATCATTAGATTGTAGGTGGCAGCCATAAGTAGCAGCACTGTTTGTATGCCACTTTATGCCTTGCGGCAGACAGCAAATTAAAGTACACACATCGAAGTATGTCGAATGCAAGACTTTTTGGTAATACTTAAATATGCTCTTTCACTTTCAATATCAGGCAAAATATCAAATGAGCGGTAGAGATGCAAAATAAGAAAAGTTTTATGCTCTTCTTTTTCTCTTTCACACTTGATGTAGTGTTGCAAAGTGCAGTGTAAGCCACAAAGTTTTGCTCATATGCAATGCTCTTTCTTACAACGATTTTTCTTCTATTTTTTTTTTAATATATTTTGTATAACTTTTATACATAATATACTACACAGAGTTGTCGTTTTTTTTTTTTGTCGACTTTTACATGGCATAAAGTTTAGTTTAAAATAAACTTTAGCTAACTTACCTAGCAGCAACTGGCAACGTAAATTGCACAAGTTTTTCACAATTTGCGCGCACTTGAAATGCATCTACGTACGTATGTATGTCTATATGCTATGGCAAAATCGGTGCTTCTGCTTCTTCTTTTTATTACCTACTACTGCAAGCGTCACTTAAAGTTTTCAGCACTTTTTGCACACACTTTAGCTGAGACAGTGCTGTGCAGTTTGCAGTTTGCCGTTTGCAGTCTCTCGAGATTCTGTTTGAGCATTTAATAAATGATTTTGATTTTGTAGTCTAGCACATGTAAAAACTTTTAAGTGGCATGCAAATATTTTGCAACACTGAAAATAACAAGCAGTGCTGTTATGTGTGCTGTAGCATACTTTTAGTGTTGTATAACAGTATTAGATAGTAAGGCAAGCTTTGAGTTTGAGCAATGAACTGTTAATGTTGCCTAGCAGCATTTTAATTTGTTTTTTTTTATACACTGCAGCCAAAGTGTTTATAGTGTTTAATGGGTATATTAAGTTTTTGCAGGTGTTTGTAATAGCTGGAAGATGCGAGGTATTATAAATATTATGGTTCAGCATTTAAAGTTGATTCGTTAAAAATTTGTCAATCTCAACTACTGTCCGTCACTGTAAGAGTTAAAGCTTTGAAATTTGCATATGTATTTAGATTTTTCTGTTCATACTGCAGATCATTTGTATGCACTGCAAATGCTAACCCCTTCTCTAGGAGGAATTTTTTGTTAATTAAGCATTTTTTGCATCAATTCGAAGAAAATATTCCATTAGCATCCAAAGCGAATCACCGAAACAGGTGTTGATATATACAGGTGCTGATACATATACATGTGCTGATACATATACAGGTGCTGATACATATACAGTAGCTGATATATACAGGTGTTGATACATATACAGGTGCTGATACATATACAGTAGCTGATATATACAGGTGTTGATACATATACAGGTGTTGATAAATATACAGGTGCTGATAAATATAAAGATAAAGCCGTCCAGTTTGTATATTCTTCAGTTAGGTTCTGTTAAATGAACTTTGCTAACTCGCTCTAGTATACATAAGAAACGGCATATCCTTGTTGAGTTTTTTAATAAAATCCCTAATTATCTAATTTAATTATCTTCAAAACTACTCAATAAATGTTCAATCAATAAGCAATCTTACAAGCCCAGCACATCAAGGGGTGTTTTTCATTTTTGAGGGGCATATTTTTTGATAAAAATCTTAAACAATTCTAATACTCTACTACAACTACTGCTAGTACTACTCTATTAAACTATTATCAACTGTCTAAGCAAAGCATAAAATATATAAAAAAAAAGTTTAAGAAA
This sequence comes from Leucophenga maculata, assembly GCA_035044805.1. NCBI lineage: Eukaryota > Metazoa > Arthropoda > Insecta > Diptera > Drosophilidae > Leucophenga > Leucophenga maculata. Next base: position 622,331 of record JAWNNP010002289.1, read on the forward strand.
TCTTATAAAACTTCTCAACACCATGTCATGCATTACACAAGTCATCAAGTCAACAAACTTAAGCACTAATGTATGTATATGCAGAAAATCTGCTAAAAGCTAGTTGCTGATAACTTAATATAAGCGAAGAGTGTCATGCCGACACAACATCAAACTAAACCCCAATTAAAGTGTGCTCTACTCGTGCACTCATCACTCATCATGCTTAAAAAACTCAAGTAAGCCACGTTGGCACATTAAGCGACTGCAGCACTGGAAAAAAGTTAAAAAGAAAAAAAGAAAATTAAATTCCCAGCAACACTGCATGCATGCCGAGTACATATTACAACAAGGATGCTGCAGCAGGAATTTAGCAACAACTTTTGCTATTGTAAGAACCAACACAACACAAAGACTTCAAAGTATGTCAACTCAGTCAGTGCAACGACAACTCTCTACGTCGCTTCGTGGTGTTAAACTTAAGTCGGCGTTGAAATGTTGAAACAACTTAGCGCAAATAAACAGAGATTAACCCAGTTATTGTCTATAGAAGCAGCAGCAGTGTAGGAGTGTTGCAACTATAGGTGATACATGTAGTTTAAAGAGGTTTATTTAAAAAAAAAAAACACTTAAAGTACCAAAATGCATTTGCAACACTGTTTTTGTATGCTGCATAATTTCGTTGTTAACAAACCTCGTCGCCCACTGCTAGCCAAAATTTAATCCTTTATATTGTGCTGTGACTTTTGACTGGCTTGCGTTGTATAAACTTTGTATGTCATTTCCTTTTTTTTTTTTTTTAACATTTTTCTTCCTGACTTACTTGCTGTTCTATAATTTCTTTCAATTTTCTTTTTAAGTGTGCGAAAAATACTTCTTAACTGGGTTTTTACCAACACTACTTCTGCATGTTTCTTTTGTTTGCACCTGCAGTTTTACTTTTTCTTTCTTTTGTAATTGTTATTTTTCGTCCTTTTTTTTTTTTTTTTTTTTGTAACAATATTATTTACTTAAACAAAAGTTGTTTAAACATTTTTCAGAAAGTGCAGCAAAGTGCACAGAGTTGTAGCACTCTCGAAGTTGTTCTCTTCATTTTTTAGTTTTAAGTATAAATTAAAGCAACTGGGTCACTGCGATAATACTGTGTATAGGGTTTATATTTCTGTTTGATATTATTTAAAAAAAAAGTTCGCCGATATTGTTTCTTCTATGAATACTGTTTATACTGTTACTTTTGGCTGAGATTTATTACACAATAAAGAAAATATTAATTTGAAAAGTTTTGTGAGAAGTTCTTTAATAGAATTTTATGCTGTGTAAACTACATTGAATTGCTGTTAAAATTTTTGATGCGATAAAATATTTTTTAGTGAAGTTACTGCTTAACTTTGTGTAGGGTACAATAGGAATTATGGGTTATTAAACGACAGCGAGACGAACTTAATCCAATAAAAGTTGTTGAAAATAGTCACCTTTCTGCGGCTGAATGTGTCATGTGAACACAGTTCCGCTTGAGCAACCTAGAACGGTCAATTCTGAATGGTATACAACCATTTGTTTGCCTGAAGTCTTTGGAGAAAAACCAACCGCCGAAGACGAAGCACCTTCCACCATGATAAAACAGGCTATTATTACACATCGGTTCACACAAGAGAGATTTTAAGCACTGAAAATACCGAATTAATGGGTTATCCGCCCGATTTATCATCCAATGATATCTTTTTAATTCCAAACATCAACAATAAAATGCGTGGTGAACCTTTTTCCACGCCCGAACAGCTTCTGTTGATGCGTTCACAACCCATGTTTTGCAGGTGCTTCAATCAGAGTGGAAAAATTGCCAAATTTTCATGAAGAATATTTTGAAAAACAATAAAGCAATTTTTATTTAAAAATCTTTATTATTTTCCGATTCCCGAAATATAAATAGTGCCCCTCGTATATTGGTGAAATGATATTTTAAATTTGTGCAAATAAATGTTGTAGGCAGCAGAACATCAGACTTCGTAAAGTACATACAAGCTGGAACAGCATCAAAAGGGATCTAACTGAGCCTATTGTGGTGACTGGTATAGAGGTGAAGCTTCAGAAATCTCAGCCAACAGCACTCAGCTCTGATGCTCAGCCAATGGGTCTAATTAAACAGAATACAGATATAAACCTTATTAAAATCCACCTTAACAATAAAATGTATCCAAACATGGATGATGCTTTGCAACTTTTCTCCGAGCAAATCTAGGCAGCCTTCGCCGAAGCCATGATATTGAGTTGACGCATAGCCATGCGCAAGGCTGGACAATTTATACTGCCTCGTGAACTGCTCAAACTACTCCAGGAAAAACGTAGACTTTGAAGGATATTAATGTGAACGCAACACACACAGGACAGGCTGCTACGATACTATTTCTATCAGCACCACTCTCGAAACCTGATCCCGAACCATCAGTTTGGCTTTCGCTTTGGCCATGACACGGTAGAGCAACGCCACAGAGTCACCGAACACATATTGCAAGCATTCGACCATTGACAGTATTGCAATGCCAGTTTCGTAGACATCGAGCAGACATTTGATGGAAGAAAAGACTGCACTCGCCCTACTTTGCACTGATGCGGTCCTATTTGGAGGGCCCTTATTTCAGGCTCAAAGTTAGAACGAATTTCTCCTTTAATCGCAGATTTATCGCTTCAGTTTATATGCAGCAGACATATCTGGTATTGATGTTGCTACGCTTGTAACACCTTACACAATCCTGCACGTAGTCTCACATGGATATGATAAAGGCATGATCTGCAAAAGCGACGCAGTAAGCTGCCGATAATGTACAGACGTACGTAGATGCTCTCGCTGAGTGGGCTAACAGGTGGAACGTGAAGCTTAACGCAAGAAAAAGCCTCAACATGTGCTTCCGTATCCATCGGCAGATGCAAACATCTGTGCATATCTATGGCAGCCCTTTGGAATAGCCTGGTTTGTTTGAAGGATATCAAACATATTCAATGAAAAATATTAAGCCATAAGATAAAGTGAAATATGGCTTTTTATAGCTTTTTTCCGCTAAATCCGGCTGATTTTAGATAAACTTTAAAGCAAAAGTTTAAGCTGCAGAGCCAATAACAGTTATTATTTCTTTTTTTCCATTTTATGAACCCCTTAATTCCTCAAGAGCGCTCCTTTAATTTCCTGCATTTTTCTAAGTTCTTTAACATTTTTTTGTGCTAATAAATGCAGGTGCTTTTCACTCTAAAATGTTTATTACTTTGCATAAGTTAAAAATATTTTGCATTTTCTACTCAGCGATTTGCCTTACAAAAGGAAAAAAAAGGACTAAACTGCAGCATAATTTATAAATTCTTTGATGTATTTGAAGCAGTTTGTACGCAAGAATTAAAATGCTGATTGAAAACTCAAACAATAAAGGAAAGACATGGCTTGTTCAAACGATAATTAAAAAAAGCTAAAAAAAAGAAAAATTACATAATTTCTTTGCTAATATTTTCCAATTTTTCTTTCAAGTACAAGTTTTTCCATTACAAGCAAGCTACGGCTAATAGCTATTATGCGAACAATAACTAAAATTCCACAAGTTTCAAGCATCATTCATGCATAAAGAAATGACAAAAATTAGTGCTTCGATGCCCAAAAGTAGGCACTTGATTTGCAAACTTTGTCTAATGCCATTCGAAAGCAGTATTTTCCTGCCCTCACTTTCATTAGATGCTCATTGACTCTCTCTCTCTTTCTCTCTGTGTGTGCAGCAGGTACGATTAGTTTGCTTTGCTGTTAGCTGTTGCATACTTTCAGGCATGCTAGAACGCATTTTTGCTGATTAAAAAGAAACAAGGAGAAAAAATTGAGCAAATATTTGTTACAATATTTAATCTTCGTACAGATTTTCTACATCAGTTGTTAGAGCCGACTAGTGCACACATTCCCCAGAAAAACATGCCCGAAGTATGCACTACAGATTAACATAAGAAGTAGAAGAGGCAGCAGAAGACTTCATGCAGCTCTCTATTATGTGCAGCTGCTTGAGACGCAACGAGCCAAAAACACTGCAAAATTTAAACTTTGTGTTGCGCGCAACTTTATTTCACTTGAGCGCTGCTAAGTACACACTACATAGACCAAAAATTATGCACCAAACGTATGTCGAAGTTCGCGCTAAGCGCCTGCAAGTATGCAACATTAATATGTGTTTATGCTGCAACTTGCGAAACACTGAAACGAAAGAAAAACCCCGAGTAGAAAATTAAACATATGCATATATGCATTCATTTTTTCTATCTACATGGCAAATAGTACCGAGTACTTCTACTTTAAGCATATTTTCACTTAGTATGTATGTATGTATGTATGGGCGGCGCATATGTGCGCCAAGAAAGTAAACTTAACTCGGGAAACTTCTTAACAACAGCTGCAAAAATGCTCAGCACTCACACAAATTAAATAAAAATTTTTGCTTTCTTTATATTTGTGTGGCTTTAGTTTGTCGTGCCGTGTGTGCATATACTTTTTTATTGCACTGTCATAGTGCTGCGCGTATTTAGTAGCATTTTATAAGACTTTTGCTTATGAATTTTATTGTTTTTGAGAAAATGTTTTAAAGTAAACATTTTAGCGTAGAATACTGGGTCAAAAGTTTCGAATATATAGTTTGGAATATATAATTCTTGCTTAACAAAAATAAAAGTATCAGAAAAGTATCAGAAAAGTAACGAAAAAGTATCGATAAAGTATCGGAAACGTATGTGAACTGCAATAGGTCTGTCGGCTATTGCGGAGTCATTGAAATATAGTTTTTGATCTGTTAGTCGATCACAAAGAAAGAGGCTTAGCTAACTGCTTTAACTGTAACTTTTATGGACTTTGTCTCCTTGAAACAACTTCTACATAGACATGTGCTGCAATATTTGTTTCTTTTGAACACCTTCTACATGGACATGTGCAGCACAGAGTGGGCTCTCACACATCTGTCTTAGTTTACACACTCATGGAAAACTTTTTTTAACTCGTTCAACTAGCCTAACTACTAAGGATAAAGACTCCTTTTTAATAAACTAAACTTTTAAATTATTTATTTTCTATTGCTTGACTTCAGTCATAAATTGAACCCTCACTGAAATTGCTTCACTCAAGACAAAATGAGCGCAACCAACAGTAATAATAATGATTACTCAAGAAATCAAAAACGCATAAAATATTTAAAAATTACCACAAGCACGACTTGACCCAAGTGAAGAAGAGAGAGCACTCCACATATTTTTTCTTCCTCCAATATTATTTCACTTAAAATCAAAAATAATAACAAAGCCACTCGAATATGCAAATTTACAAAAAATCAATTCCATAAATAATAAAAAAAAAAAATACTTCAACTAGACGCTTGCGCTGACTAATCAAAACAGACACATGCAGTGCACTACATGCAAAAAAAATTCTAGTATACTTTAAGGCACTCAAACCAGACACATAAGCATATTGATGACGCTGCCCAACAATTGTGCCTCGCGGCAGCCGCATTCTATGGTCTGCCGAAATAATAAAAAAAAAAACAAAAAAAAATGCAAGGATAAAGCACTTCAAAACAAGGCGGGTCGTGCCACCCACTGTGCGTATGAGTGACACATACTGTGCAAAATTGCGCTTACTCGTTCCACATTTCCACATAACTTGTAGAGAGTAACTTATGAAGTAAATTACACAAAATTGCCAAAGTATGTAGTACAAGTGCGACAACAACTTGTACAGTGTATGCGTGTTCAAAAGTGCTTGTTGTCCTTTAGTCTTACAGGACAGCCTGCTTGCTGGCTCGGTTTGTTCATGTTCTCCAGCCGACATTGATAATGCAATTTGTCGCTAAACAACACCCTTAATTTTAATGTCATGCTAGCTCGTTTGTACCACAGCACCATGCCGCTCTAGTCTACCGCTTGACACGGCTCCTTGCATGCTTTCTTTACTACGACCGACTATGTATGTGTTTGTGAATCAGTGCGACTCGACTATTTAAGCAATTTTGTAATTTTGCAATAAAAATTTTACGCTGCACATTGTTATCGATGGCACATTTTGCATGTAGTAGTAGTAGCTACATATTTTGTCCTGCAAACTACATACAGTGTCCTGCTGTTTAGTAAGTTTTGCACAACTGCTTAGTAGCTGCTTGTACGAATTATTAACATTCATTTCTACATTTGCGCGTTGGCAGCTTCAGTTTTTCTTTAACCTAACTATAACACCTTCCATACATTGCGCCTAAATGCACACCACATTCGCATGCTTTTTTATGGCTTTGTAAATTACTTTTTACTAATTTAGTTCTACGCTTTGCATACATTTACTGTTTTATTTTACTTGTTTGTATTTTATTCATAAAATTTTTTTTTTTTTTTTTTTTTACTACACCCTACACTACTATTTAGCTGGCACAGCATTATTCAAACCCACTTACACAAATTACCCCGATATTATTTTATGGCTTTCACTCACATTGTTGACTTCATGTATGCGCTGCGGTTTTTGCTTTATTAACATTTTTATTGTGTTTGCAATTTTTACCCTGCTGTGGTTATCGGTTTGCTTAACACATCATTATTGGAATTATGCTAATGTGTGTACAGGATTTTAGTACTTAATAGTCTTTGCAGGATATATACATAGATATGTGCGCTTTATTAAAATAGACAATAAAGCAATTTGAAATTCGAAATGGTTTCGGTATATTGCTGCCTTGTCTTTAAATAGTTAATGCATAGACTCGACTTTTGTTGCAGATCTAGTATATATATACTTTATGGGTATAGACTGTCGTCTTAAGTTAGTAACCACATACAGCCAGCAGTCGCAGTAGTAATCAACTCTACAAAGCAGCAAAGTTTACGACAGACTTGGAATGCGATCTGAATCTATATTGAATAAGGAAATTTCTAGAACAATTAGAAAATATTTTCATGTATTGAGCAACCTTTTTTTTATATGTGAAAACTTAAAGACTCTAACTCGCATGAAGTCAACGAGCGAGAAAGTGAGTCAACCAAACAAAGAGTTTAAAAAAAATATGTCCACATCGAAGCTTCTTATCAAAAATAAACAGTTTATATCCTTTATTAACAAATAATGCATAAAACTGTTTTATTTTTATTACGCATTTCCTATTTTTTTTAATTTCTCTAAGCACTTTTCATTCTCCCTGCCAAGCACTTTTCATACTCCCTGCAAATCCCTAAGCGCTAAATTGCGCTAAACCAGCATAAGACCAACTGTTGAAAACGTTTCATCTTTCAACATAAATGAAACTCAACTACCCCTCCTCCTCAAACTCCACCCCTACTAAAATAGCATATTCCAATTTCATTTAAATTGCTCACTTATCTAATGTTCAGATCATAGAAACATTTAGCGATCAATTTATGCATATGTCGAGAAATTTTAAAAAACGCAGCTGAATGCGAAAATTGCTTCAAATGGCTTAAGATACAAAATACCAGAATTGTACCGAGATGAGTTGAGCACAGTTGATGCGCAAAATAAATTGCTATTTAAATTGAGCACAACAAAGGGAGTGGGTTTAAATTGACTGTGCAACCCTAAAAGGAAAACAAAGCCGAAAAAAAGTGATATATAAAAAAATTTATATATTTCGAAATATATTTGCTAATGAAAGTCATCGGAAGAAAAATTGAAAATTCCCGAAAATCAAAAATTAAATTTCACGCAAGCCTGCCAGGATGCGAATTCTTGATCAAACGCACAATCAAAAGCAACAAAGCACATTTAAACGCTGAAAATTTGCATACATAAGTAGTAAGAATATGAGAAGAGCAACGGCAAGGACGTAGCACAAAAACAGTGTAGGTACTTGATGCAAAGAAAGGAAAATATTTATGAATTTTTTCTTCCGCTCATAAATTAAGTAAAGCATATGAAAACGAGCAGCAGCAGGGTGGTTCAATGGCAAATATTTATTAGAAATCATATGCGCAGCAGCAGCTGTAATAAGTGCTGGCTTGAGTATGAGGGTTGAAGAGGTTATTGTAGTCGTTAGATGAAGAAATGGTTTGGTATGAAATTGGGTTTCGGTTCAAGTGCATTCATTCACTTTTGTGTGTGTGTGTGTGTGTGTGTGTGTGTGTGTGTGTGTTGAAGCGCTTATGTACATAATTTGCGCATATGTATGTGTATCAGAAAAATTTCACAAAATATTATTAAAGCAGTTCAAGGCAAAACAAATTGTTTAGAGGAAGATAATGCTTCAAGGGTCCTTAAAAATCTAGCCTACTGCATTTTTGAACTTGCTAAACATAGATCTTCAGCAATTAAATAATAAATGAAGGTAGGAGACAGTCGTATGTAATGTCAGACTAGACTAGACGCTACCAAAGACTCTTAGACGCATTGATAATAAGCAGAAGTAACAACTACTTGGTCCGATTAATTGGTCTGTTTAGAGAGAAAGAGAAAAAAAGAACAGTTCTTTTAACAGAACCTGAAAAAGATGGACTACAACGTTGACGCCAACTACTCGCTTTGGAAGGCAACCAAAAGGCAGACACTCCGGCTGGTCCCAGTTAGGGATCCCTATGCTGTGCTGCTTAATTCCGAGAAAGATCAGGTTAACATCTTCGCAACCAATTTCGAGGTCAGGCTTACACTGTTTCCACTTGCTGAAGAGAATGACGTGGCCAGAAAGGTGCAGTTCCTTGAAGTCGCTCTTCAAATGGACTTTCCAATGAGAGCAGTCCGTTCCGAAGAAATCATGGGAGTCATACAGAGCACCGGGTCATGACAGCATTTGTCATAATACCTTAAATTAAAGGCATTGCCAAGGCATGCGTTTCTTTATTTAACATTAAATGCAATGTTGAGGATGTAGCATTTCCCTAGCAAGTGGAAACTAGCGAGGATCACTATGATACATAAGCCTGGCAAGCCTGAAGATATTGCTAGCTCATATGGGAAAGAATTTTTGCGACGCAGGTAACAGAACTGCTTTCGTTAGTTAGGCGTGCTCATGGCATCGCAAGCTCACCACATTTTAAAGGCATTTGATGAAAAATTTTACTGCAATGAAGTTTTTTTGGACGTGCAGGAAGCCTTTGACCGAGTATGGCACGCTGGTCTTTTAGCGAAAATCAATGCTATCCTTTCATACCCTTTCTACTTGTTGATACGGTCTTACTTGGAAGACCGTCATTTTCAAGTGAAAGTGCGAGAGAAGCTCTGAACTCTTCATCCCGTGGAAGTGTGCTGGGCCCGTTGCTGTACTCCTTGTTCACTGCTAATCTCCCTGTTCCCGATGAGGAAATAATGTCACCCGAGAAAGTCATATTGGCATCCTACGCAGATGACGTCGCAATTCTCTACAACGCCAAATGCGAATACGTTGCAGCAGATGGCGTGCAGGAGTATGTTCACGAGCTAGAGAATTGGACCAAGCAATGGAATATTAAACTAAATGCAGGGAAGTACATAAATACACAAAAAATGACGCCCCAGATACGGCTTAACAACATCGCCCTAGATCAGACAAACGACGTCAAGTACACCTAGATGTGATGCTGGATAAAAGGCTTACATTTGCATGACATGTCCATACAGACTGAAAGAAGGACATGTCTAAGATTTGACTGAATAACAGTTCAATGCACTTAAAGCTGTCAGACAGTCAAAGAAGATTATTATTTTTTTTTATATTCCTAAACTCTAAATTTATCCTAAACCTGCTATATTTTTCTCTATTTAACCCTCAAAACTATTCAAGTTTCAGTACACCCAAAAAATTGTTAGCTCGAAATCTGTCTAAAAAAATGTATTGCAACTGATTTGATTTTAAACTTAATTGAAGGTGCTACTGCCCAGCTTGAACATCGACATGTAACTATGACAGCAACTCGACATATGCCTCACTGCGTTAGAAATAATCTAAAATAGTTTAATTATAAATAAAACTAATTAAACGAACATGCCTGAGAGTATGCAACATTTTAATTGAATGCAAATAGTTGCATTCTTTTTTTTGCAAACTATGCCAAATACTAAAATTTTTTATGCAATTTTATTAAATTAAAACTAAGTTTAATTAAAAAAAAAAAAAAAAAAAAGGGAAAGGATTCAATTAACACACACACACATGAAGCTGTAAGTGGTTGATGATAACACAAAACACTTTATTAGTGCACAGCGCGACAGCACAAATTGCTGCATTTTTTTCTAAAGCAAAGCACTCAGAGTTTATAATTTAACTGATTTACACTGAAAAGCGAAACGAGTTGCTGCAATCTAAGTAAAAAATAAAATATTTCAAATACAAGTCAACTTAGCGGAAATCAGTTGCAACACACAACTGTCAACTTGTGTTTTACTGTGCACATCCGGCAGATGAAGACACACACACACACATCTGACTGTGTAAAGAACTTCATTGAGATACACAAGTTTTTCAACTCATTTCCGCTGTATTTTGCTTTAGAAATTGCACTTGGCGTCGCAACCACTAGCACATCATCTTTATCTGCCGTCAGATATGTCGATTTGTACCTTTTTCCGTTCGACTACAGATGGCAAGCAGTGACTGTCTGCAAAGTTTTCACATTTTGGAGCTGACATTAGCCCAAACTGTCTGTTGACAGCTTTTTGAGTTCATATTTTTCTTTCAGCTGCTCGTATTGAAATTATAAATTAGTCTAATATTTTTTTGCGTGTATGAGTGGCTCTGTCTGCCCACATTTACTGCGACTGTCTGTCTCCCTGCCTGTTTACATTGAAGATTGAAGCGGAAAAAAACTTCTGCTTGAATGAAACTCCAAAGACAACAAATTGTAATGAAAATGTTTGATTTTTTTTTAAGTGTAATTATTCTTTTTAATTTTTATAATAGAAAAACTCTTAAATAATTAATTTAGCTTTTTTTGCTAAAAACCTTAGCACCTACTACTGTAGTTCTTAGGCTTCGTTATAAATTGTCAGCTAAATAACTTCGTTTTATCAATCGAGAATAGTAATTGTTAAATATCAAAATTTTACGCCATTTTTCTGCTTAATTTTTGCTCCAAGAAGTTTTCTGCATTAAAAAATTTTAATAATCGACAATTAAAACAAAAAAAAACTTTACAACAGTCAACTCAACTTTTGAAGCGGCTTGGCTTTCGAACAATATGCAGCAAAAATCAGTTTGCTATCATTAAAATGCTGCATAAAATCGGGCGTGCGCGCACACATAAATTGCACGTAAATACAAATGCTAGTAAAACTTGGCACTAATGAGTTTTTCCGCTCGTTCGAAACTTAATTAAAAATGCAACATTTACAGCACGACAAATTGCACATTTTAGATTATTTTAATGAGCGACATCAGTCGTCAACAGCGCAAAAATTTGCTGCAAACGCCCGCAGGTAGGCAATAAAATTCAAATATATTTTAATTGCAGCGTACCAGAGTGTCGGTGTGTACGCACGTCTGTCCAGCAAAGTAATAAATGTAATTAAGTTCAAGTGAAGCAACAGACAGACAGACAGACAAGACAACCACAAAGCTAATAAAAATGTCAAATGGCCGCGGCATAGCCTAAATATGCGTCGTGCAGTACAATGCAGTACATTAAAAAAAGAAGAGAGGGGAGATGAAATGTACAGATAGCAAAAATGTGCAGTCAAAATTTATGACATGCATTTAGGTCGCATTACATATACAGATATGGTACAGACAGCTAGACAGACAGACAGACAGACGGACAGCATAGTTCAGTCCAGTTGTAGTATATCATGCTGCGCCTAAAAGGCTGCAGCAAATTTATGCAATGAGTTGTACGTCGACGGCAGGCCCCAATTTTACGCGTAATAACAACAATGGCTGGCATTCTACTGCTTCCTCTTGTTGTTGTACTTTTGTTAAAATTTTTCCATTGCATACGTACAGGCATGCGACATGCGTAGGCGTTATTGTATTGGAATGCCGCTGCTTTTTAATGCAGTTCATTGCCTACTGTGGCACGTTATAAATTGTGCTGTCTTTTAGCATCTCCCCTGCTCACTGTAGTAGTTGTCGCATTGCATGACACTTGTCAGCGACATTTGCTCTTACTCGTTCGCTCTTTTACTGCTGCTTTGTTGCTGTCATTGGCATGTTGCTCGTTTTTATGTTGCATGCGCATAAATTCGTTTAGCATTTTTATATATGTGTGTGTGGCTTCTTTTTGGCGTAGGCGACAAAAACTTTTCGCTGTATATGTCAGTTGTACTCCATTTTGTTGTCGCCATTTTGCTTGTGCTTTTTAGACGCTTTTGCTTTTGTTTATTTGACAAATTAAAAATTATTGTTTTGCTAGTATTTGGACATCAGTTTGTCTTTTTCTTTTTGTTTCAAAAATTATTGCAAAATATCCTGCGTTCTGGGAGCTGTCATGATTATGAGCAGCGCACTGAAGCCGTACAGCGCTGACCCAAAATTGTTTTTGATTGTGATTTAGTAGCCGACATGAACTTGCAACAGTATGTGGCAAATATGAAATTAAAAATGTGTCATCGACCGTTTGCAACTGTCAGCAAACTCGCAAAGCTGACATGAAAAATTTATAAATTTTAACACTTTCAAAGCGCTGGCGAGTGCCTTTATCAAACTGATTTATTTTGCTTGAAACAACTTGGACTGTACACAGTTAGAAAATATGCGAGGACATGAATTTAATTAAAATAAATAATAAAAAAAAAAAACCTTCAAACACGAGTGTGTCATTTCGAAATATGACGACAAAGCCTGACATTTTCTTTTTTTAAAACTTAAAGTTTTATTGAAAAAGTAGCTAAATAGCGCTAGATCGAAAGCACCTGCTAGGCATCGGCAACGGATCCAGAGGCACGACCAACAGACTTATTCATATACGTCTGTAGAACGTTCTTCGTGGTTCGATGCCGATCCCTAGCAGGTGCTACCGAACTAGCGCTACTTAGCTACTTCTTTTTATAAAAAAATTTAAACCGGAAGTGACATCCTTTTTTTTTTTGCAGTGTATTAAATTTCTTATAAAATTTGCAATTTTTCGCACATCGACACTTGTCAAAGTCAGACTTATGCGAATTTTTTCTTACAGCCAGCAGCGCACTGAAGCATGATTGATGACTTTAAATGGAATTTGCAATCAAAAATACCAAACGAAGGAAGTAGCAATGAAAAACAGAAAAAATGCCAAAAAAAAAAAATCAAAGATTTGTAGCGAAGTGCAGTCAGAGTAATGTGAAGACGACAGCTTTTGAATATTGAAGCATAATAAATAATAAAAAATTGCTTAAAAATAAATCAAAAACTTTAAAGCCAAACCAAATCATAAGCAGAAAATTTAAGACAGCTTAAGATGTGCTGCTGTGGCAATAGTTTACTCGACTTAGCTGAAGCAATGAAACTGTCAACAGGAGAATACAAGCGGTTAGATACTGCAGGACACATGACACATGAGTAAGGACATCAACAACTGACACAAACACAATTATAAATACTCGTACGTAGCTAAATAAGAAGAAGCTATATAGCATAGTTTGTGTTAGTAGATCGTAGCTAAAAGTAGCGCTCAAGCTTACCCTCGAGTGCAATACAAACATGGCAGCCACGCGCAATCAAACATACGAGCAAGCTAAATGGGCGTGGTCAGTATAATAGTTAAAGCAACACACACATACTCATACACTTGAGATATGCTAGAAGTGTTTATCCATCCTTCTCCTTCTCTCTTTCTAACTATTTATCTTAAGCTGTATCGCTCAACGCGTATGAGTTTATATCTTTGTTTGTTTACGAACACTTATAACGCTCAACGCATGCAATTTCAAGGTAAGATACTTGGACAGCAGACAGTTTCAGTTGCCAGTCGTCTGCCAGAAGACATTTTGTCATTAAAACTGTGAAAATGGAGTGCTTGATAAACAAAATACAAGACAAGCCAAGATATGCGCAGCTGGTGGTACGAGTAAGGCATGCACAAGACAATGTCTTGCACATGAAATGACATTCTCAGTCTGTGAGAGATATACAAAACAAGCAAATAAATAAGAAAACAAGACGAAGAACTGGCGTGAAATAGTCATATTTATCAAGCAAAAGCGTAAGGAATGCAAGCCAAGGATTACATGCTGGCAGGCGACAAAGTCAATGTCAAAGCTTCTCTCTTTTTGAGTTGTTGCAAATGTCTTAGTTACAGAGTCGACTTGACTCGACACTGTGCATGCATGCAAAAGCCAAATAGTTAGAGGCTGCCTTCAACTGCCTTTCTGTAGTATTTAGTATTAAGTAATAGATGCAACATATATATGTATTGTTCAGAAAGATTTCGATTTATTTAACAAATAATCAATTTTTTTTTTTTTTTCAAACTAAAAACAATCGATTATTAGGAATAGTGTTATATAGATCTTATTTTTAATTACCAAGCAGTTCTAACTGCGTTCAACTCTTTGAAAATATTTGAAATTAATTACAAATAAACGTTTAATTTTTCCGATTATTATCAAGCTTTCATTTCTTGCATTTAGCTTAATTAAAATTTAAATTTTCTGTATGCTCTGTAAACGCTCAGCAAGTGTTAAAAGTGTTCAACTTCAAAAGAATTATACACAACTTTGCTTCTTACAAATTGCATTAAGAGCAGCACTCAACTTGCGCTGAAGTAGAACCTTAAAAATTACAACAACAAAAATACTTACCCTTCACCGAAACGCTAACAGTTTGCAACACCTCCAGCTTCTTTTTGTTTGTCGGTGTTTGTCCAATACATTTGTATGTGCCAGCATCCTGATAGACAACATCCTTTAGCGAAAACTGCCCGGTGGGCGTTGACAAACCATAGCCAAGACCGCGTAGACGCGCAGTGACCGGATCCAAATGTGACCAACAGCCTAAGGAACCTGTCAGAGAGAAAGAGAGAGAGAGAGAACGTTATAAAATTCATGTATATGCAGCATGTCGTTAAAAGCATGTTGCATAATTTTAGGCGTCCATTCGTGCAGCACTTCATTCACGGACTGGCGACGTCGTCGACATTGGTACACAGAAAAATAATTTAATTAATTGACTTGAAAGCATGAAAATTTTAATTTCTTTAATTGATTTCAGTGCGCAACGTCCAGCATACACCAACGTAAGCCAGTCAGCCAAAATGAAGTCAGTTGAAATATGTTGGAGCAGCAACTCAAATGAAAATGGAAATGGAAAATGGGCGACAATAAATAAAATCTACAAAATATATGCGCTGCTACGTAGCCATTGAATCGTATTGTCTGTCTAAGCTGTTTGCAGAGCAGCTTTAATGCTGAACGTTTTTGTGCAATTTGTATTTTTTGTCAAACTGTACCTACTATGCTTTGCTATGCGTAAATACTGGCTCAATAAACGCGTAAAGTAAATTGCACGCATAATTAATTTTCAATTGTGCTAATTAATGAACAGTCACTGCGCCTAAAAGCACACAAAAAGCGTAGAACGACAGCAAACAGACAGACTGACAGACAGACAAGCTAAAAAGACAATCGTGCGCCTTTGCCTTGAATTTGACAGCGGACTGTGTGTCCTTTGCGCTTTAATTAGTCGCAACGTGTAATTGTAATTCGATTTAAGCGTATTTTCTGTTCGTAATTATTTGGAAATTTTAATTGTTTGAAGTTCTTTTCGTTTGCAATTTTTCACAAACGAAGACGAAAACAAAAAAAATTGAATAACTTGAAGTGTGCACAATGTGCCGTGAAGTTTGCTTAAATTTTTAAATGACAAAAGTTTTTAAATTAACAAAAATTCTGCTAAATAGTTTTATTAAGATTTGCGCTTACCTTGTGGACATTGTAGCGTCACAGCACCGCCCAGTTGTACCTCAAGTTGTCCTTTGTTGGGATTGTGTGAAGCTGCTGCCACTGAGACATCTTGATCATCTGGTTCAGATGTAACATCCACAGAGTCATCTGTAATGAAAATAGTGAATAATTGATTAATTAAGCAAAATAAAATCATAAAAATATAAATAAATTATTAGCACCTACAATTGCAGGAACTAAACAAACTAAACAAGTCTTTTGTTAGAGCACCTACAACTGTTACCATTTAAGCGTCAGTTCTGTTTCTTTTCAATGTGTTTAATGTAAATAAAACTGATCAAACAAAACAAATTATTAGCAACTGCAATTGCAGGAACTAAACAAACTAAACAAGTCTTTTGACAGAGCACCTACAACTGTTATCATTTAAGCCTTTATTGTCTTTCTTGTATTTTAGTGTCAGAACTAATACACTTCAAACTGTTGCAAGTGTGCGAGTGAGACAAAAATATATTTATGATAATTTCTTATATATTTTTCATAGCTTTGAAATTTAAACTCGTAAATAAAAACTGCTCAATTATAAAACTTAGCATTAAATATTTAAATAAGAATTTCTCTTCTCACAAAAAATTTTCAACCTTCAGAATGTTTAAAGAACCACAGACACCATAAAATCTTTGTTCTAAACCTGCTTACGTCTGAGAAGCCTAATATGCTCAGCCGTGGGCAACAGACTTACTTTTATAAAAACTCCACGAAGAGAAAAGAAAAAATATTTAAAAAAATTAAGAAAAAATTTTGCTTAACTGCCAAAAAAAATTACAAAAAATGAAAGCTAAACAGCAACAAAGGTCATTTAAAAGCAATTGACAAATGTCTGACAGGCTGCAAGGCACAATTACGAAAGTTTTATACAAAAGAAAAGAAAAGGAAAACCAAAAAGCAGCACATACCCGGCGCAGCTCGTGTAAAAAGTGACAAGTTGATGCTTTGTCTTTGCGTATTGAAGGCAATAAAAATTCCAACAAAGTGAGGCAGACTTTCACACTGCCAACGCCCAGCTCGAGCTATGATTACAGTTTATAAGTACATATTTGTTTTATTTTCTTGAGGGTTGCAACAGTCGCTCTGTTAGTCTGTCAGTCAAGTCAATCACTCAACGCTCGAAAGCAATGAGCTTACAATTAATTGTTACTCGAGTAGTATTTAGTAGTTGGTGTGTTTGTCAAATAATTTTCAATAGCATGAGCAAAAGGAGGACAGACTCAATCACTCCCACTGCTGGCAGCGCGATTTTCAAACAACAAATAAGCCAAGCAAACGCATTGACATTTTTCTAACGTATTAGATTGAATTCATGCTGTCTGCATGTCCGTCTGTCTGTCTGTCTGTCTGTCTTTGACAAAAATGAGATTTACTAAATGAGCGCCTTGGGTGCGGTATGGGTTACGACACACAAATTGTTCACCCTACTCTTTTGCGTTTGTTAGGTGGTTGCTGTGCAATTAGTAGCTTGTATAATTGTGTACCACCACAGACAAATGTTCAGATTTTCGATGCGTAGAAGGGCGTACATTTTGTTGGTGTAAGCATTTTTGGCTTGTAAAATTTATTAGTGTGAGCTTTTATGACATTTGTTGGGAGCGGGGATGGCTAAAATGTTCCCTTGATGTTGATTACTTCATTAAACTTTCTCCCGCACAAACACATATGCATGCTTTGAAGAAGCTTAAGAGCATTAGGCATATAAGTGTGCACTATTATTTAACAGAAATATTTAAAAATGTGACAAAAGGGCATTCAAATTTAATGAAAATGAGTCTGCAGAGTAGTATTTATGCAAGAGGTAAGCTCAAAATATAATAAAATCATATTAAAGCCTTAAAAGTTTAAAAAAAGGATACAATTCAACTGCAAATGATTTTAATCGTTTTAACTCAAGACCTCTTGCAGTTTTGTCGCTTCAAAGAGCAAGCCACCTATATGTACTACTATTAACTTAAAGCCTCAGATCAACTTGCTTGCTGTTAGTTGTTCTATTTATCTAGCAACACACTTCAAGTACAAAGCGCTGCCAACCAGTCTCTCGAGATTTAATGCTGCACCCCATACAAACTTTGCTGCCGTGCCGTGCCGTGCCGTGAAGTGTTGAACAAATTTGTCAACACTCAAATTTATGCCATACATCGATTTGTTTTATTGTATACTGCTCTGCACAAACAATGCAATCACTTCAACTGCTGCCACCTTTTTTTTTTCGTCGCTTTTGTGGCACACACGATTCGGCTTTGTTGTGCCGAGACCTTGGCTTTCGTTTGCCGAGCGACTACTTATTATTATTTCTATTATGCTTTGACGCAGAAGTTCTGCATACTTGAGCAATAGCGAGAAGCAGTCACAAATTGTATTGCATACTTTTTGGCACATAAACGAGCACATGTCAACGTAAATTGTAATTTATACATATTAAACGCCATAAAGTATGTGACAAAGGATGCATATAAATCTGTGTAAGAAAATTAGAATATAGCATTGTGGCTTTGAAAAAAGTAGAAAATCATGAAATATGTTGCATGAATATCATATATGCATAATTTTTTTTATCAGCAAACAACAACAAAAAGTATGTTCAATTGCGCTAAAGCCTAAAAGTAAACTACATCTATCATATTTAGAGCTTTGCCTTGTCAACTTTAAGTTTTAAAGCATATTTCTTCTACAAAAAAATAATCATTCTCTGCCTCTATGCCTAGATAATGCCAATTTCCCATGCACCTACGCACTTTATCGCAAAGTTTTGTCGCACTTCAGCAGCTACTCCAACCAATGCGCTGCCACTGACAGATTAATCTCGCTTGACTGATTTGATTTTCAGCTTGCAAGCAAAGCTACTCAGCAGCGTCTTTTCAACGCCTTCGACTTCGACGAGCCATTGTTGAAAAGTGGCAACTCATAGAAATTGAAAAAAAAAAAAAAAAAAAAAAAAGTCACACAGCTTGCTGTTCCAATAATATCACGCCTGTGCCACCGCTGATCTTATTGTGAAATGACTCAGGTGTGTTTTTTTTTTTTTGTCCTACCGTTCGCGGCGCGAGCCATCATCGATGTGCAAAACTTGCCACTTGTCATTGCGTTAGAATTTCGTTCGTAATCTTTACAATTTGTATTGTCGCGTTGTCATGGCATACTTCAAAGCCAAAATATGACATGAGTGAGTCAGTGCGCGTGTGAGTGACATAAGTATGACGCGTCACAAGATTTTGTCAAACAAATCGAATGACGACGAATGATGTGCTTCTATATGGCTGTATAAACGTCAGCTGTGTTGCCTGCTTTTAGGCTGCTGCTTTTTTTTTGTCTTCTCCTTTTTGCAATTGAAATATTGACATAAGCCTTGTACGCTGACAAGGTGATAATTTTTTAGTGTTATGTGATGTTGCGCCGGTGTTGCTTTGAGCAACGGAAGTTGTCCTTATTATGGGTTGCTTGTACATATATATTTATATATTTGTATGTTGTTATTGGTTTTATAGCCGCTAATACTTATTGATTGCATACTTGCTTGTAGGTGCTTAAGCGTGTGTTCATGAGACATATATTGTGCATATAACGATTTTATTCGTGAGAAGACTTTTGTAAGAAGAGAACTTAAAAAAAAACATCGCGAACAAAGCTTTACTTCTTTCGTCTCAAAATTAATATACTTTGAAAAGTTTAACTAAAAGTCTTAACGGTCAACATAAAACCTAAACTTTTTTTCTTATACCCAGCAACATTAGGGAAAATAGGACAATTTATATTTGTGGAATATGTATAAACAGCGAAGAGTTCTAATGACAGGTGCTACATAAAGTAGATATATATTCCGCATGAACATTAGAATTTGTGTATAAAAAAAGACATGTACATCTATGCATCTCTTTAAAAGGACTTTAAAAGCTAAAAAAAAGTCATACTAATATATTTAAATACTCTCTACACTAAATAAGTTCAATGTAGGTACAGTACAGGGTAATACTTGTATATATTAGTAATAAAAGCTATACATATATAATATCACACCAAATTCCGACATATTGAAGAATTTTTAGCACTCTACCTTTCTCAAACACATCATCCTCACCAACACCATCAAGAGAGCATTATCATTAAGAAGAAAAGTCAATAAACAAATAAATATGAAAACAATCTTTGGATATATGAAAATAGCCAACAGTAGACGAAGCGCAACAACAAACAGGAACAAACAACTTTCAAGTCTGCGTCACAAAAAGGACTCTTTCAATATAATTCGTAATTGTATGTTGTGTATATCCTTGCGGCATGTATAGTGCACTTCAAAGAATAAACAACAACAAGAAAACAACGAAAAAGTGAGAAAAACCAAAAAAGCAAAAAAGAAGAAAACCAACCCCGAAAAGTGTAAAAGAAAAAAAAAAACCCCATTTGAAGAAGCCATAGCCACAGAAAATCCAACAAAAGCTGCACTTGGCCGGTTAAGTAAAGCCGAAAATGCCGTTGATGGGTGTAACCCAGAAAATTCTCGAAAATTTTGCCATACAATATACTATGGTAGCTAAAAATTCAGTGTGTTAACCTCGCACACGCCGCCAGGGCAGCACAGCCACAGCCGCAGCCAGTCAAAGAGCAAATATGAAGACAGCAGAAGTAAATAACTTTTCAATATGTAAACGACAACGGCTGAATTGAAGGATTTATGAGTTCATTCATATGTCCGCAGTTGCTGGTAATATGGTGGAAGGACTTGCTGGGATACGTCGTTGCGAAACTGCGTACGAAGTATGTGCGAAGTCTATGAGCCACATGTGTCGACATATTGATGTGCGTTGAAGGCAGCAATGACTTTGATTTTGAAGTGTCTACGCTGAGGCGTTCAAACGAGGGTTAATACAGTAGTATTCAAAAATTTAAGCAATCTGTGTTTGACAGTCATTGAGCTTGGCTACTGCTAAGACTTCACTCGTTGATATACTTTGCCCTTACATCTGCACTTGGCAGCCGCCATTGCTGGCGTGACATTGGCATGGCATGGCATGGCAGACAACTTCAGTTCAGCTCAGACTTTGCAAATTCGCCATCGTTGTTATTTATGATTAATGATTGCTGACATTTTTGACGTAGGCGTTTGTCTGTCTACTCGTTCGTTCGTCATTCACTCATTCATGTATTGATGTTTGCTGTTGTTGTTGTTGTTTTTGCTTTATATTATTGGCGTATTTATGCTGATTTTTCGGTTATTTGTCAGTCAGTAAAGAAGGATGTAGAAAGGGTTAAAATTTTCGTTTGTTTATATAGGCCTCTCTAGAAGGTGTGTAGTTGCAGAGTTTTGCATATGCTTTGAGCAAACTTTTGTTGGGAGATTGGGATTCGTTTGCTCAAGTGCACATTGTGTGGAAAGTTGTTGACTGCCATACACCTGGGAATGGCCAACAATGATTCTTGTGTCAAACGGTCCAAGCAACTCACACGTCCGTTAGGACACGTATCTCCTGGGTAGCCTCTGAACATCCGTTCAGAGGTGAGCTAACGTGAGAAGGCGAAGGGGCCCCCTCTCCTTTAAAAAGGGGTTGGTGCGCTGGGCTTGGGACCCGCCACTTTAAAAAAAAAACCCCCCAATGAAAACGAACAAAAAGCCTCGGAACGGACTCTTTGATGACGACCCCCGCAAACGCTATAAGGATCACGATATACGGATATGCACCTGGAATGTCCGCACCCTTAATTGGGATGGTGCAAGTATCCAGCTGGCTGATGTCCTCGAAAAAAGCAAGGCTGACATCACCGCAATCCAAGAAATCCGATGGATAGGGCAGGGTTGCTCTAAAAAAGCATCCTGTGACATCTACTACAGCTGCCATGCGAGTAAGCACGAATTTGGATGTGGTTTCGTGGTGAGTAGGAAACTACGTGGCCTAGTCTCTAGGTTCACACCTGTTGACGAGCGTCTAGCCGCGATACGCATCAAGGCTAAATATTTTTATATTAGCCTGATTTGTGCGCACGCCCCGACGGAAGAGAAAGACGACGATGCTAAAGATGAATTCTATGAGCGCCTGGAACGCCTGTACGAGCGCTGTCCCAAACACGATGTCAAAATCGTGCTTGGCGATTTCAACGCCAAGATTGGGAAGGAAGGAATCTTTGGCCCAACTCGATCGGAAAATTTAGCCTTCACGACACTACCTCCAATAATGGAGAGAGGCTAATCGATTTCGCCGCAGGTCGGAACATGGTAGTTAGTAGTACCAGATTTCAACATCTTAACATCCACAAGGCTACATGGCTGAGTCCTGATCAAAAAACACGCAACCAAATTGATCATGTTCTGATTGACGGAAGGCACGCATCGAGCGTGTTGGACGTGCGAACGTTACGTGGTCCCAACATTGACTCGGCACCACTACCTTGTCGCAGCCAAGGTACGCACTAGGCTCAGCGTAGTGCATGCCGCACGTTCCAACATGCAACGAAGGCTGGCACGTCGGCAAGCTGCAATCAGAGCAGACCGCCACAGCCTTCTCAAACACACTCTCCCGACTGCTCCGGGAAACCTCTCCGATTTCTCGAGATATATGTGAGCAGTGGACACATATTACCCGCTCCATAGATAGGGCTGCCAAGGATGTCATTGGTTATACAAAACCTGTGAAGAATTCTTGGTACGACGAGGAGTGTCGCAATTCTACTGACTGCAGAGAAGAACGCTTCCTATCAGCGAACTCTGCAGTCGGGAGCAACGCGAGCTGTTAGAGAGCGATATCGAGAGAAACGGAGAGAGGAGAAACGCCTTTTCAGACGCAAGAAAAAGGAGCAAGAAAGGCGGGAGTTTGAGGATGTTGAGATGTTCCGTAACAGAAATGAAGCTCGAAAATTCTACCAAAAGGTCAAGCGTCTGACTGAAGGTTTTAAGCCCGGAGTAACTTTCTGTAAGGATGAGAATGGAAGTCTGGTAACGGATGAACAGGAATCACTGAGATTATGGAGGAGTCATTTCTCCAACCTACTCGGCGATGAAGCGCACAATACCGCCGAAAGAGAAATGACACCGGAACCACCAGTTAATGATGGCACTATTGTAGAGCCACCGGACTAAAATGAGGTCAATTCAGTTATTTAAAAGCTGAAAAATAACAAAGCAGCAGGCTCTGATGGGCTGCCAGCTGAGTTATTTAAGACCGGCGGCGAAGAGTTGGTTAGGAGTATGCACCAGCTTTTTATGCAAGATATGGTCCGATGAACGCATACCCAATGACTGGAATCTCAGTGTTCTCTGTCCTATCTTTAAGAAAGGAGACCCCGCTGTTTGCGCCAACTACCGCGGAATAAGTCTCCTTTCCATTGGATATAAGACTTTGTCGGGCGTATTGTGTAATAGGCTGAAGCCATATACCGACTCACTGATAGGACGATATCAGTGTG
Organism: Leucophenga maculata; assembly: GCA_035044805.1. Classification (NCBI taxonomy): domain Eukaryota; kingdom Metazoa; phylum Arthropoda; class Insecta; order Diptera; family Drosophilidae; genus Leucophenga; species Leucophenga maculata. The sequence continues at coordinate 645,543 of JAWNNP010002289.1, forward strand.
GCTTCAGACCAAAAAGGTCGACCAGTGACCAAATATTCACATTACGCCAAATCTTGAAAAAGATCCGTCAGCTAAACAAAGACACACAACACCTATTTGTCGACTAGAAGAGCCGCTTTCGACACGCCGATACGATCTAAGTTCTTCGACGCCCTGTCTGCACTAGGTAACCCGGCAAAGATTGTCCGTCTTTGCATGACGACGCTGTCTAATACACAAAGCGTTGTCAGGGTGGGGAAAAACCTCTCCGACCCCTTTGATACCAAGAGAGGTTTCAGGCAGGGCGATGCTCTATCGTGCGATTTTTTCAATCTCCTGATGGAGATACATCCTACGCCAATGCCCGTACATACAGAGTATGTCGGGCTCGATCTTCCAAAAGGAAGTGATGCTGCTCGCTTACGCCGATGACATCGATATCATCGGTACGCAGGAAAGGCGAGTCAGCAAGGCGTTCTCGGAGATTGAAAAACAGTCTCGGCTCATGGGTCTAGCGGTGAACGAGGACAAGACGAAGTACTTGGTGTCTTCTCGCACTCCGTCAATGCGTCTTGGACGGTCAGTGACGATGGAGAATTTCAACTTCAGTGTTGTAGAAAACTTCGTCTATCTCGGAACAGAGATCACCAGCAACAACAACGTCAGCCTGGAGATCAGGCGAAGAATCACGCTTGCAAACAGATGTATTTTTGGGCTGAGCAAGCAAATGAGAAGTAAAGCCCTCTCTCGACGGACGAAAATAAAGATATATAAGACGCTGATACTCCCGGTCCTACTGTATGGCGCAGAGGCATGGACCGTGGTTGAGTCGGATGAGACAGCGTTGGAAGTCTTCGAGAGGAAGATTCTTCGCCAGGATCTTTGGTCCTATTAGAGTCGGCGACGAGTTTAGGTCCCGCATGAACCGCGAGCTGTACGAGCTATTCAATGAGGTTGACATAGTCCAGCGCATAGAATTCCAGCGGCTGCACTGGGCTGGGCACCTCATTCGAATGGACGAAGGAGCTCCAGCACGCATGGTTTACATGGGGGGCCCAAACTTGATTGGTGGACGCCGACTTAGAGGACGACCGGGCACTCGATGGAATGACCAGGTATGGAGAGACCTCTCCGTACTTGGCATTCAGAGCGACTGGCGCCAGCGCGCACAGGATTATGGAGGCTGGCGCGCTTTCCTGGACGCGGCCATGACCGGTAGACGGTTGACGGCCATTTAAGTAAGTAAGTAAACTTTTGTTTGTTTGTTTTGATTAAAGAAGATAGAGCAGCCATTTTTGCTGAGGGTGACGTAGACACATTAGAGTTAGAGGCTGAGGTAAACACTTAAGACAAATTTCGATTGAAGTCGTAGGCTGTCAATCTATCTATCTTTCTATCTGTAAAGTATTTAGCAATTCACAACTGCCTTTCAGTATATATTTCCATCTAATGTTCAAACTACAGACTTAGCAACAACTAAATTTTAACTAGCAATACTTAAAAAGTCTTACAAACTCAATATTTTCTACCAGTTTAACGCATTTTGCATTGACAATAAACTCTTCATTTGTTTTTTTTTTTTTTCTTCCTTCCTGCAACGCAAGGATATAGCAAAACCAATTGAGCAAACCAACTGTTACAAATATGCTCGCTAGGTACATAAGCAATATACTTTATAGAACTAATATGCTCCTTAAACCCGCCTGCAAGCAACTCACCCCTCACTTTTTCGAAAAAAAGCAACTTGAAGAACAAAGGAAAAGAAATCCTTATGCGCAGAAAAACAACATTCAAGCGGATTACAATAAAATTTAATTTTACACGCTGGCGTAAGCACATTCCTTGTGGTCCTTGTGCACAATATCCTTGCTTACGCCTCAACTAGCAAGTATTGCTAATCGTAATGTCCTCTCGATTATTGTACGCATCCTTTGTCATCATGGTTATCGCGGTTAAACTTTATATTGTTTACTTCTGCACAATATAATTTTTATGCGGTTGTGGGGCAGCCAGGACACTTAGCGCTATTGATAATGCGGTAGACTTTTAGGGTGCCTGGTAGTCGTTGTGAATTGTAGCTAAACTTTAACGGTCGATGCGATGCGATGCGTCGATTATTAGTTTTCGTTTTATTATGGCAAACGATTTTGTTTTTGAAAAGATTATCCGTATATGATGTGCAATAAAAATTTATTTTTGTTTTTCACAGAAGGCAAGTTTTTGGAGGAAAATAAAAAATATTTAGAAAGAAAATATGGTAAGAAGATGAAAGAACGCTGTTGTAGGGTATGCTGAACTGCGAGATACGCTGTAATTTATTGGAATTTATGTAAGACGCATTTGGCGTTTCAAACGAAAACTAAAACACAACAAAAAGTTGAAGAAGTGGGACAGATTTGTAGAACCTGCTAGTGGACCGAGATGTATATAAATATGTGTAGAACTCAAATTTTACCTTAAATAACAAGAAAATCAAGAAGGTGTTGTAGAAGATGTTGGTATTTACAGTGTATAATACTTATATGAAGAGGATATAGGAAAGGCGAAACATACAAACTTGCAGGTGCTATTTTCTACAGCCGCTAAGTATTTTTGGTTCATACGGATAGCCAGAGAGACGGAAATTACATGAAGAGGAAATAGGAAAGACGATATATAGAAACTTGCAGGTGATCTTTTTCTTACAGTCTCTAAGTATTTCTAGGTCATACAGCCAGACAGACGGACATTATATGAAGAGGAAATAGGAAAGACAAAAATATACAAACTTCCAGATGTTATTTCTTACAGTCTCTAAGTATTTCTTGTTCATACGGATAGCCGGACATTGCTACAACGATTCGATTTTTGTTGCTCATCAAGCATATATGCCTGCCTGTTACATATACTTAAACAAATTTTCATATACCCTTTCTAAGCCTTTATGTACAGCGTAAAATAACAATTTAAAATATTAAAAATAAAAGCAGTGCATAATTATGCACTTGTTCGCCTGCGGCTATGCAACATTTTTTGTTCAACGGATTTATACTCTTTTCTATGCTGGCCACAAAATATAATTTTCTTTTTATGGCACGTTTCCACGTTTCTATGCATAAAAATTCATATAAAGCAAAAAGTATAAAAAGCGAGACTGAGAAAAATAATCCATAATTCATTATTGAAACTGGCATAACTACATTTTGCACTCCGCAATGTTGGCAGCTACAGTTTCATTGTCGAGTCGAGTCGAGTCGACGTCGTCCCAGTCAAGTGCAATCATCTTCAATTTCAGCTCATTGCAAATTAATCGCATGCACTTCATAGCAATGCTAAGATGAATAAGAAAAAATAGTACAAAACTGAATGCAGATAAATATAAACTAGCAACGTCTGCAAAAATATGAAAATTTATAACTTGACGCGTAGCAAGCTGTACTGCAACTCCTCTATAAACCCATTTGGTGCTGCTGCTCCTGCTGCTGCTGCTGCTGCTGTTGTTTATGAAGCTTGAAAGTTCTTAAGCTGCTTGATTCCTTGCTACACACAATTTTTCGTTGCATTGCCATGAAGTGCATTGTATCTCCATCAAGTCGTAGATGAAGACGTAGCTGTTCTTCATTTGGTATTCATGAGTAAATATGCATGTTGATTTTACGCGCTTCTTCTTATTTTTTTTTAATATATTTTCACAGTTTTTTGTAATAATCTAAAATTTTTTTTCCTGCTCCTTTCAAAAGCAATTTGGTGCGCTCCTGCTGCTTAATGAAAATTATGCCAGTAAAAATCATGTTTAAGCTGCGTTTTTAGTGAGCGTTAGTAAAAGTTATGCTTGCGTGGGTGGCACAAGGAATTTTAAATGCATTTGAGTTGAAAATATGCACTGTAGGACTTAGTTTTGTTTGAAGTTTAGGTTCCTACTCGCCAAGAAATTTACAAAAGCACGAGTGGGACTTGCCTCGTCGTACTATAAAAATTATTTATGTAATAAATTTCGAAAACTCTCAAATCATCTAAAAATTTCCTTACTCCCTTTTGCTATTAAATAATTCGAATTTCCAAAATTCAAATAGCAAAATAAGAATTATAAGCGCTCATCAATCATATGAAATGTTCAATAACTAAAGGCAGAAAAAAAAAACAAATACAACGATTGGCAGCAGATACAAACAGGTTCAACTTACAAAATAATGTCGGCACGTTTGTCTTAAGTCGGAAAAAAATAATATTTCCCCCAAAAAAAGCATAAAAAATAAAAGCAATAACAACTTGACAAAGTGTTGCTACTGCTGCTGCGCTGCTGCTATCGGAGAAACCCATACAAATATTGATCCTTAGGGATTTTTATGTGCAGCCGTGCCAAATGTTCTGACAGGCGGCTGTCGTTGCTCATTATGAGTGAAAAACAAATGCTTTATTAATATAACAAAGAAAAGAAGAAAAAAAAAGAACAAGAAAGGCCTAAAAGTATGCAACGCCAGCTGAAGTTAGTATCGACATTAGCGATGATTGATGCGCTACGAACGCGAAATAGGAAGCGACTGGAGTTTGTAAAAACTTTTGCTGCTCCTGATTTTATAGCAAATCTAATTGTGTGTCGAAATGTGCTGACGACGAGCGCAAGGGCTTATTTTTGAGAGCTGTATGGGCTTCCTGTGGCGAGCTCAAGTAACATGTTAAGCGCATAAATCAATTTGTAAAACGTTTTGCACAACGAAAAGTCAAAATCGTATTTTATTTCTTGCCATTTATGACAGCAGACGCTTGATAAAGTTTCAAAAATAAACAATAAGAAAAAAAAATTAGATTGGGAAAGAAAAAATGGAAGAAAATTCTTATAAATCGTTGTTTGATTTTAGCCTACGCTTATGAAATTCAGCTGAATGCACGCTTAATTGCTCAGACTAGACGTGAAAGAAAAGTTTTAGCTTTTGATACGATGACGATAGTCGATAGCCTCGGATCATTGAGCTGGAAAAAAAAATGCTATGCGCATACACCTGCAGCACGTGCTGGAGCCACAGAAAAAAAGAAACCCAATCAGAATTTAGTAGTTGAAAAAGTAGCAGCAAGGAATGCAATGAAAAAGCAATCAGTGTTTGAAAAGCAACTGTTTCAAGGCAAAAAAAGGAGCAGAAATTATCAGTTCGTACAGTGAAGTATCGAAAAAGCAGAAGAGAAACTTAAAGAACGATAAGCTAAAATTTATGTCGAGGACATTTACTTCATGATTTGATCCTCAGAAGAGGAGGTTCAAGAGTATTCAGTTGAGTTCAATCAACGCAATACAAATCTGAACTGGAATAAACAGAAAGCACCTGCAAAATTAAGCCACAAGAGAGCTCTAAATTAAATAATATTAAATAAAATTAAATAAAATTAAATAAAATTAAATAAAATTAAATAAAATTAAATAAAATTAAATAAAATTAAATAAAATTAAATAAAATTAAATAAAATTAAATAAAATTAAATAAAATTAAATAAAATTAAATAAAATTAAAAAAAATTAAATAAAATTAAATAAAATTAAATAAAATTAAATAAAATTAAATAAAATTAAATAAAATTAAATAAAATTAAATAGAATTAAATAAAATTAAATAAAATTAAATAAAATTAAATAAAAGTAAATAAAATTAAATAAAATTAAATAAAATTAAATAAAATTAAATAAAACTAAATAAAATTAAATAAAATTAAATAAAATTAAATAAAATTAAATAAAATTAAATAAAATTAAATAAAATTAAATAAAATTAAATAAAATTAAATAAAATTAAATAAAATTAAATAAAATTAAATAAAATTAAATAAAATTAAATAAAAGTAAATAAAATTAAATAAAATTAAATAAAATTAAATAAAATTAAATAAAACTAAATAAAATTAAATAAAATTAAATAAAATTAAATAAAATTAAATAAAATTAAATAAAATTAAATAAAATTAAATAAAATTAAATAAAATTAAATAAAATTAAATAAAATTAAATAAAATTAAATAAAATTAAATAAAATTAAATAAAATTAAATAAAATTAAATAAAATTAAATAAAATTAAATAAAATTAAATAAAAGTAAATAAAATAAAATAAAAGTAAATAAAATTAAATAAAATTAAATAAAAGTAAATAAAATTAAATAAAATTAAATAAAATTAAATAAAATTAAATAAAATTAAATAAAATTAAATAAAATTAAATAAAATTAAATAAAATTAAATAGAATTAAATAAAATTAAATAAAATTAAATAAAATTAAATAAAAGTAAATAAAATTAAATAAAATTAAATAAAATTAAATAAAATTAAATAAAACTAAATAAAATTAAATAAAATTAAATAAAATTAAATAAAATTAAATAAAATTAAATAAAATTAAATAAAATTAAATAAAATTAAATAAAATTAAATAAAAGTAAATAAAATAAAATAAAAGTAAATAAAATTAAATAAAATTAAATAAAAGTAAATAAAATTAAATAAAATTAAATAAAAGTAAATAAAATTAAATAAAATTAAATAAAATTAAATAAAATTAAATAAAAGTAAATAAAATTAAATAAAATTAAATAAAATTAAATAAAATTAAATAAAATTAAATAAAATTAAATAAAATTAAATAAAATTAAATAAAATTAAATAAAATTAAATAAAATTAAATAAAATTAAATAAAATTAAATAAAATTAAATAAAATTAAATAAAATTAAATAAAATTAAATAAAATTAAATAAAAGTAAATAAAATTAAATAAAATTAAATAAAAGTAAATAAAATTAAATAAAATTAAATAAAAGTAAATAAAATTAAATAAAATTAAATAAAATTAAATAAAATTAAATAAAATAAAATAAAATAAAATAAAATAAAATAAAATAAAATAAAATAAAATAAAATAAAATAAAAATAAATAAAATTAAATAAAATTAATTAAATTAAATTATTATTTTGTGCAAAAAAATCAACACAGAACCAAGGAAAGGCTTCATAAATACTATGAATAGTCTCCACCATTTTGGTTGAGTTTCGTTGTAGTCTACCAGCACAAGTGAGGCCGTCATAAAATCTTTCAGTTAAAGCATTATTCTGTCGACCATACTGCAATTCGAGTGCTTACTGTATATAGCTTATAGTAACGCAAAGAAAAACTAATCCCAAATCATTGTCTTCATTTTTTAAAAAAAAAAAAAAAAATAAGAAAAAATTTAGGTAAAATGAATGAACGACAAACGAAAGGACGCAGAAAGAATTGCTTACTTAGTTTGGCATAGTTTGTTAAGTCGAATTGTTGTCTACTTGTACGATTTGCTTGTTTTCGTTGTCTATTAGAGCGGCAATTCATTCAAGGATTCAAGGATTGTAGTGGAAACTTTAGCTATAAGCTGACTAAAGAGGGTTGCACAGTCGTTTAGGCTACAACTTGAAACTTTTATGCTTTTCTTTCTTTATTTTTCCACTCATTGGTAATACTTTGTGATTGATTTGCTTCCTGCGCACAAATACAGCCGATTTGTGTGTGTGTGTGTTTTTTTTTTTTTTTGTCATGTTCAACTTTTGCTAATTTGACACGTACATTTGATACGATTGGCTACGCAAGGACAATGCAATCGAAGCGCAAGATGCTGCTGCTGCTGCAACATTTGTTTGCTAACTCATTAATGAGTTTTCACCGAGCCGAGTCTAATTAATGACGACACGGCTAATTCCGTGCACGAAAAGTTATTTCTTGTCAGATACTTTTAAAATTTAAGCAAATGAAGCAGAAAATTACTTTTAAGAAATATTTTGCTAATAAAATTAGAATTTTTTTCTAGCTTGAAATGCTTTTAGGCATTTTTTGATAAATAAAGTTTAGGAAATATTACCAAAAAAAAAAAAAAATAATAAAAATATTGGCATACTGTCTGTGACTAAGTGTATATGTATAAAGCAACCCCAAAATAATGCTTAGGCTAACAGAAAAAAAAATGGCGTTAAAATGAAGCATGCTTTTAGGCGCATAAACATATTTGCCAAACATGCGCCAAACCGTGCCATAATCGACATAAATTCAATAAAAATATTTACAACCATTAACACGCGTTACGCAAATAAGCACAAGGACTACCAGAACAAAATGGCGCACAAAATGCAAGTACATAGTTGAACAGTTCAAGGGGTGTACAGTGCGGTGCGGTATATGCCCATGCTTTCTTATTTTGCATATCGTGCAAATAGTATATAGATACACGCGTATGTAGCAATGAATATGACTGCTCTAAAGCGCCTCAAAGTATGCTAGCAAATTATTATCAACAGCATTCACTGTCTGTAACGACAACAGAGTGTGAACTCATTTCATTTCATTTACATCCCTTGATGTGTTATAGACGCAACAACCTTGATAACAACATACAATAAGGACGCGCGCCATGTGCGCAGCTCGTAAAATTTTCGCAACGTTTCGATTTGAGTTTTCGAGCACATCTAATGGCAAAAATATTATCAAGGGTAACATTTCTCGCCATATACACAAAATCTTATCGTTGACACTTTTTCTGTTCGGCTGGTTTTTTTTTTTGCAAATTTTTTAGGTAATTTCACGCATTTGAGGCTCTAATTTATTTGATGTGCGCGCGCTTTGCTGTATTTGAGTGCCTTAAATTTGATTTCGTGTGTGTGTAGCACTTTGCGTTCGGTTAGTTAGTGTTTATGACGCGTTTGTTACAGTATTTGTCTGGGGTTGTCTGTCTGTTCCCTGGGGTCGACTTGCAGTCTTGTGGTTATTTAATATTCTACGAAAAATATAAGTTTATGTTTCTACTTACAGCGCACACTTAGATAATAGCCAATCGATGAGTACTGAAAGTTAAGATGGCGTGAGGTGCATTTGTACCAGCCAGAATGTTCGCGACGTATCGATGAAAAGTTGAGAAAGCCGTCACCAGTTTGTATTACCTGTGTAGAAGTGGAGAGAGAAGAAGGGGTTTTTTTTATTAGCTTTTTAAATATATCAGAAAAATCTGCAAAAATTATGTGAAACAATTTCTTTAAACGGAAAAATTTAAATAAAATCAAATTTAAAATGATTTATTTATTATAATTGCTTATTTTATAAAAATCGTCTCAACATTTCGGGCGTAGTCAGCAGAGGAAACCTCATACACTATTTTAGCAACCATTTATTTGTCTTCCCATTAAAATTTTTAACGCGGAGAGAGCTGATGTCTCAAAGATAAATTGTGAAGGAATATACTTTTTTGTTGGGTCCTTACATTAATTTTGCCTACCTTAGATCCAACATTTTAGACAAAAAATTTAGCATTGTGTGCTGTTCATCTTGAAAACTTTTCAAATCGAGAAAAAAAATTGGACGGAATGTAATATAAAACAGTTCATTAAAGCCCCAAGTTGGGCGCCAAACAGTCATTTAGAAATTTCAGTATTAATTAAGAGCCGAATCTTTTTTGATCCGCGCTCGTACATAAACAAGCGACTTTTGGCAGTGATACGCTTGCTCGAGCTAGGCTTATCAAATCGAGCATCCGTCCGTCCGTCCGTCCGTCCGAGAGCACTATATAAACGAGCGTTCACTTCAAATGAAATTCAGTTTGTCTATAGAATGTGGAAATTAAGTTTGCTATTCATTCTTCTGGCAACAGAATATATTTTCGTTCTAACAACGCCGCCTTCCAGAGCATTTCAACTGCGAGCATTATCATGGAACATGCAAGGTGCTCGAAGCAACGGCGGCGACTCAAAATGGACTACTTTAGAAGCTAATCTACGTTCTGCCTATACAAGTGGAAGGCCATATGCAATTGCTGCTCTACAAGAATGTGGCGATTTTAGCTATCAAAGTGGTGCAACTGAGATCCAAAGACGTGTCTGGGGCAATGAGCCCAACGATATTTTACATGCTCCACCACCCGGTGGTCGCATCATCAACTACGTGCCATTAGCCGGTTATTTACATCCAAATGATGAAGGTGGCCCATATTTGACGCCTTATCAAAGCGACGTAACAACTTCAGGAAGAAATCATCAATTAATAATTTCAGGAAGAAATCCTCATTTGAATCAAGATTGGAATAACGTACGCGAATATGTATGGCGTCTTGGAACTCGTAGCCGCTCTGTGGACTATTATGTTTATCATTATACAGTTAATGCTGCAAATGCACGCACTTCATTAGCAATTGTATCGCTTTATCGCGCTGCGGAAGTTATAATGTATACAGATCCATCGCTGAGACATCGTCCAATATTTGGCATACGTTTAGGTGATGGATCTTATGTCTTTAATATACATGCGCCAGCATTTGCTGCTAATACTGTGCCAACACTTGTTAATACCATTTCGAACTATCTTACTGAAGATTCGGAACATTTGTTGCATCCTACAGCAGATACTAAATCTTGGTTGTATTTGGGCGATTTTAATCGAGAAGATGCAGCTCGTTTTCTCAACAATCAAAGACATAAAGTTATACAGCCTGCCGGTGCAACACAGCAAAGGGGACGCACATTGGATTACATTGTTGTTGGTAGCAGTGAGCCACGCGAATTGTTGCGGCCTTTATATGTTGCCACAGCAGCGCCATATACGGTGTCAGATCATCGGGCTGTGAGTTTTGAGCCGCAATAAAATTTAATATTTTCAAAATATTGTAATTTCTCATTAAATAAAATATTATAAAGAACTTTCAAACCAAAGACTTATTCTTATCAGCACGATTAGTCGTCTGCTTATAAGTAATTCAAGCTTATGAGTACGTGACATTAGATTTGGCAAACTAAACATTAAAAATAATTTGTAATTAATTTTTTGGAATTTTAATAAAAAACTGTCAAAGCTGTGCGTTTTTATAGTGCTCTCGGACGGACGGACGGACGGATGTTCGATTTGATAAGCCTAGCTCGTGTATATTGGTGTCTTCAAGCTTATCACCAACAAAAGTCGCTTGTGTATGTACAAGCGCGGTTTGAAAAAGATTCAGTTTGTGGGTTTTTCCCGTGACTCAATTAGTTCATTAAAATTTTTATAATAATAAGCTTATCAGCATTAAAGGCAATATACACAGAAAAAAATTAATACTGAAATGTCTAAATGACTGTTTGGCGCCCAACGTGGGGCTTTAATTAGTTATTTAAAGTTTTACAATACAATCCAGCGAAACACAATATTGCGCGTCAATATTTTTTCTCGATTTGAAAAGTTTTCATGATGAACAGTGCACAATGCTAAATTTTTTGTCTAAAATGTTGGATCTAAAATGGGGAAAATTAATGTAAGAACTCAATAAATTTATCTTTAAGACATCAGCTCTGCCCGCGTGCGAAATTTTGATGGGAAGACAAATAAATTATTGCTAAAATAGTGTATGAGGTCTGCTCTGCTACCTTCAAGACGTTGCATAAATTCTGTCGGCACTATTTACTATTCACAGTCTGTTTAAAGAGTATAATCAATACAATTAAATTTTAATAGTTAATTTCTTAATTTTCACTGGCTCACACACATAAGAAGACAGACAAGACAGCTACTATAGAGCTGAGTAGCAATCCATAACTCTATTAAGCTAACTTTTTTAGCAAACTTATTTCGACTATTTACACAAGAAGCGGCAGCAGCAGTAAATACTTCAAACAATCTTGAACATTAATTAAGGCAACGCTTATGCATGAAGTGCAACAAGGCACTGTTGACTGAAGCCACCTGAAGCTTTTGACTTTTGTTGATATTTTAGTTCGTCGTACGTACAACACTTCAAACTCATACGAGATAAAAGGAAAAAAAAAAAAGAACTCCAGAGAAATTCATTTAAAACTTTATCCTTGCAAAAATTCACACACACACACACACAGAGAAAATAATATAAAGAATATTTCTACTAATAGAGCAGGCGTTCGTTTACAACTTTTGTATTGCCTACTTACCGGCGTGTCACCATCGTCCTTCTGCCAGCGCGGCGTACTCGGCGGATTCGAGTCAACATCACATTTCAGTGAAACTTCAATGCCTTCGCGTAGTGGATAACCAAAGCCAGGTGTGCGTGATATGGCAAAGGAGGGTGTATCTGCAATGGAGAGTAAAGTTAAGAATATTAACAAAATAGAAAGGATATTTAGAATACAATTTCAAGTACAGTCAGTTGGTGTCAAAAAAAGCAAACCACAAAATTTTTCAGCAAAAAATAGTTTTTTAATTAAAAAATTACACAAAAACAAAATCATTTTCTCGCTCATTCTCTACGATTTAACAGCAGCAACAAGAGAACATTAAAGGAAAACAGGATTTCAGGATTTCCATGAAGTAAAACAGCAAGCGAAAATTTGTTGAAAAACTTTTATAATTAAACTAAATGCAAATGTGTTTTGGCATTTTCTTTCCTTTCTCGCTGTGTAGTTTTGTTATCCTTTTTCGCATTCGTCGCCGCCGCCATTTTTGACACAAACTCAACGCCTGTTGTTAAGTTAAGAAAAGTCCTTGCTTTCTTTCTTACGAAAATTTAAATTAAAAGCAAATACATTTTTAATTGCCAAAGTGAACAGTTGGCTTCAAGTTTTTCTTGTTAATTTCGTGCATTCGCGGTTTTAGTTAAAGTTTCAGTTCGCTCGCAATTAGTTTGAGTGTGGCTGCTCGGAAATTAGTATTTTATTATTTAGATAAGGCACTTGAAAGTAGTTTGTATTAAATGAAGAGAGCGCGTAGTGTTGGCATTTGTGTTTAAGTTGCAGCTTAACTAAAGTAATTAGAAAGCGAATAGAGTGTAGCTTGTTTGGGAGGGAGGAGTGTGTTAGTCCAAAGCGTATTAGTTGAAAACTTTGAGCGTTTAGCTTTAACAAATGCTTAATTGATGAACAATGAATTGCTTATTGTTGCTGATTAATAACTCATAAAACTTTAAGACTTTGTATTTTAAATTCAATTAAATAAAATTTGTCTAAAATTTAAAATTAGTTGAATTGAAATATAGAAGTGATAGAACTAATTACAAACAAAAAAAAAATACAAATTTTGATTGAATTGAAAAATATTCGTAAATAAAATTCAATTTATTTTGTTCATTTGAAAATATGAGAGCACTTATGAGGAAAAAACAACTCAAATCCTATACAGTTTTATTAATAAACGCACAAAAGTATAAATTCCAAGTGTGCACTCGTTGTGTACACAAATATATAGAATAAATGTAAACAGTTCAGAAATAAAGCAATTGCAATGCGAGATGTGTTAATTAAGTAATGGAAAAATTTTATTTAATTTTCGAATAAATGTATGTATCTCCTGGGTAGCTCCAGAACACCCGTACAAGCAATCAAACTGATCATGTTTTGATTGACGGAAGGCACGCATCGAGCGTCTTGACTCGGACCAGTATCTTGTCGCAGCCAAGGTACGCACTATGCTCAGGGCTGCGAAGCATGTCATTGGTTAAACAAAACCTGTGAAGAATTCTTGGTACGACGAGGAGTGTCGCAATGCTACGGCAGAGAAGAGCGCTTCCTATCAGCGAACTCTGCAATCGGGAGCAACGCGAGCTGTTAGAGAACGATAGCGAGAGAAACGGAGAGAGAGGAGAAACGCCTTTCAGATGCAAGAAAAAGGAGCAAGAAAGGCGGCAGTTTGAGGATGTTGAGATATTATGTGACAGAAATGAAGCTCGAAAACTCTATCAAAAGGTCAAGCGTTCGACTGAAGGTTTTAAGCCCGAAGTAACTTTCTGTAAGAATGACAATGAGAGTCTGGTAACGGATGAACAGTAATAACTGATAATATGGTGAAGTCATTTTTTGAACCTTCTTGGAGGGAATGAACTGCACCAAACCGCCGATAGAGAAATGTCACCGGAACCAGCAGTTAATGATGGCACTACTATAGAGCCACCGGACTAAAATGAGGTCAATTCAGTTATTTAAAAGCTGAAAAATAACAAAGCAGCAGGCTCTGATGGGCTGCCAGCTGAGCTATTTAAAACCGACGGCGAATAGTTGGTTAGGAGTATGCACCAACTTTTATGCAAGATATGGTCCGATGAACGCATACCCAAAGACTGAAATCTCAGTGTACTCTGTCCTCTTCTGAAGAAAGGAGACTCCGCTTTTTGCGCCAACTAACGCGGAATTAGTCTCCTTTCCATTGAATATAAGACTCTGTCGCGCGTATTGTGTAATAGGCTGAAGCCATATACGGATTCACTGATAGGACTATATCAGTGTGGCTTCAGACCAAAAAGGTCGACTAGTGACCAAATATTCACATTACGCCAAATCTTGAAAAAGATCCGTCAGCTAAACAAAAACACAACACCTATTTGTCGACTAGAAGAGCCGCTTTCGACACGCCGATACGATCTAAGTTCTTCGACGCCCTGTCTGCACTAGGTAACCCGGCAAAGATTGTCCGTCTTTGCATGACGACGCTGTCTAATACACAAAGCGTTGTCAGGGTGGGGAAAAACCTCTCCGACACCTTTGACACCAAGAGAGGATTCAGGCAGGGCAATGCTCTGTCGTGCGATTTTTTCAACATAGTGATGGAACGCATCCTACGCCAGTGCCTGTACATACAGAGTATGTCGGCCTCGATCTTCCAAAAGGAAGTGATGCTGCTCGCTTACGCCGATGACATCGATATCATCGGCACGCGGGAACAACGGATCAGCAAAGCGTTCTCAGAGATTAAAAAACAGTCTCGGCTCATGGGTCTAGCGGTGAACGAGGAAAAGACGAAGTACTTGTTGTCTTCTCGCACTCCGTCAACGCGTCTTGGACGGTCAGTGACGATGGAGAATTTCAACTTCAGTGTTGTAGAAAACTTCGTCTATCTTGGAACAGAGATAACCAGTAACAACAACGTCAGCCTGGAGAATCACGCCTGCAAACAGATGCTTTTGTGGGCTGAACAAGCAAAGCCCTCTCTCGGAAGACAAAAATAAAAATCTATAAGACGCTGATACTCCTGGTCCTATTGTATGGCGCAGAGACATTGAACCTTGATTGAGTCGGAGGAGTCAGCGTTGGAAGTCTTCGAGAGGTAGATTCTTCGCAGGATTTTCGCTCGTATTAGAGTCGGCGACGAGCTTAGTTCCCGTATGAACAACGAGTTGTATGAGCTATTCGATGAGGTTGACATAGACCAGCGACTGCACTGGGCTGTACACCTCATTCGAATAAATGAAAGAGCTCCAGCACGCATGGTTTACAAGGAGGCGCCAAACTAGATTGGAGGGCGACGAAATAGAGAACGACCGGGAATGTCCAAGTATGGAGATATCTCTTCGTACTTGGCATTCAAATGCAGTCCTAAATGCAGTCATACCTGGAACACGGTTTACTGCCATTTAAGTAAGTAATTAGTCTTACAACATAATTTACACATCTCGTTTGTTGTATCTGTTGTATCTCCAAAACATTTTCTATACAAACGAGTAAATTTTGTTCAACAAAATTTGAATTGATTTCAATCTTTGGCGTAATTTAAAGGCTTTCTGATTTTTCAATATAAATAAATTTTATATATTGCAAAAATCAGACGATTGTCCGCCATGATTGAGCTACAAAGCAATGTAAAATTGAAATTTGTTTGTGCAAAATTTGGCAAACTGAATGTATCTCTGTATACATATGCATCTATCTGTATGCTGAGTCACTGATGTTAAAAAAAATTTGTTCCAACATATTTTTTTTATACATTTCAATTACAGCAGGACTACAAGGCAAGCAGACTGGCAGTCTGACTATTGTGTATATACAAAAACTTTAATCAATGGTCATACAATGTAAATATACAATTTTTTTATATTTTATAAATATTTTTCCATTTTTGGTTAAAGTTTTCTTCTTAAAATAAAGCCTTTAATAATTCAATGTTGCCAGCTAAATTAAGCAAAATTTATTTACACTTTTAAGCCATAAAACTTTGCAATACTTCTGCCTTTTATTTTCTTTTTTATGCAAACTTTTCCATACTAACGTCTCCTGCCAATCAATTCTTTCCCAAATGGAAAACTTGTCAGACATGAATGTAAATATAAAAATCAAACTATTTAACATGGAAATTGTACAAATATGAAGAAAAAAAAGGAAATACATTGCCACAGACTAGACAGACAGTCAAATCAGGCTTTACTTGCCATGGCGCCAACAAACAACTCAAATACGGTCTGGCAGCGCTCAGCACAACTGTCCGGCTAGCTATATAGGTTCGTCTCTACACAATTCGACAGCACATTCTATAGATTAAAAATAAAAAATTGAATTTTTGTTTGAAATCCTTTCATGTGTGCGTTTTTAATTTGTGTCGACTGCAGCCGAGTTGTTGTAAATCGTTGTTAGAACTCTTTATAGCAACTGCGGTTTTTCAGCTACAATTTGCCGTCTATGCCGTGCTACTATATTCAATCAATTTGAAGTTGTTTTGCTAATTTTTTATATATTTTTTGATACGCTTTACAAGTTGTACTAATATTTTGTCACGGAGTTTGTAACACAAAAATACAAATACAAAAACTAGCTGCGCAATAATAAGCCAAGTTCGTCTATCTCTGTTAAGCAGTTTTGAAGTTATCAGCATGAAATAGCTAAAGAAGTATAGTTTCATCTACATTTATATTATATAAAATTTTATTTAATAAATTAAATTTAAATTTAATATAATTTGTAGCGTATTAAAGCTTCGTTTAGGCACACTCTCGCTGGGTTTTCTCTCGCATAGTTTTTTTTTCTCCATTTTTTTTTTGTTTCACTTTGTTTGTCATAGAATTATAAGCTTGACTGGTATTAATAAAGCAAATATCTGCTGTGGTATTTGGTTTGCGTATAGCTGGCTCAAGCATTCGTGTGGCTTTGCCAATTAGTGCGGATTTTCTAACTAGTTTCTGTATGAATTTTGTTTAATGTTTTATGGCTTATTTGTAAACGCTGTAAAAAAATTGTTGTTGCAAGGTACATTGAGTTCCATGATTATTTATTTTATATAGCAAAGTAAGTGTTAGCATGATGAGTTGAGTTAAACTAATCGTGCCCGTCTGAAGTAAGAGAAAATGATTCTAAATTCAGCTTTTAGGTTCTCTATGTACAGCATTATTACTTTAAAATCTATTTACTGGTAACTCACTCAAACAGTGCAGCTCTTCACTGTTAACTCACTGCAATTTGCTGTTAAATCGCACAGTTTTACTGTTAATGCAAACCTTTTAACTGTTTGCACTAAATGTGATAAAATGACTCCTCCTACTATAAAAATGGTCTACAATAGCATATTGAGGCAAAGTCACCTGCTGATATAATTAACCACGTTCTTATCGACCAATTAGCTTGCTGACAGCACTCAATCAGTCGAAAGGACAAATATTGCATCACTGCCGGCTGAAGAAATTGTGATACCAGTTCAATAATTCATATTTAGGAGATGCTTCTCAGTGATTTCAGGACAAAGGCATACTTCTTAGACGCGACCATGACCGGCAGACGGTTAACGGCCATATAAGTAAGTAAGTAAGTCATATTATAGAGTTGTCCATTCTTTATGAACTCTTTGAAACATCTTCAGCTCTGCTTGATTAGGTTTTGCAACGTTCGCCAAGCTTTTGATGGAATGTGAACTGCCAATTGCTGTGAGTCTACTTGATAATAATCAAATCTGAACTACTATAAAAATATCTACTGTCAGCTTCACACTACTTGGTATTAAGGTCCTCCAATACAAAAGAACATTTTATGTCAACTGAGAAGTAAGAGTCTGACT
Organism: Leucophenga maculata; assembly: GCA_035044805.1. Lineage (NCBI taxonomy): Eukaryota > Metazoa > Arthropoda > Insecta > Diptera > Drosophilidae > Leucophenga > Leucophenga maculata. The sequence goes on from JAWNNP010002289.1 coordinate 663,235, forward strand.
TAAAATCTGTCCCAGCTGTAGTGCAGTGCAGTGAGGTCTATTCGATGACTTCAGCTGACAAACAGCTTCACCTTCTTTAAGCTTACTGAAATAGTTGAACAATAGCTGTGAAGTCAGAAAAATCTTCTTAATGAGGTAAGCATGCTACGCTTAAGTTTTTCTCATTCTCACTAGCACCACAGCGCAATATATTGGCCTCACACATAATGCTAAAGATATATCACCTGCAACTTAAATTGATCAAAATGAGCTGAGCTTCTTAACTCTAGATCGCAGCTTAGTTTAAAGAACAAACTCTTGCTGTATCAGACAATATATATTGTGAGAATTTGTTTGTTATTCGTCCTGAAGGAAATTGCGAGTCTACACATGATAACCAATTTGCTGTGAATCTGCTAGATAATAGCCTAAACTATACAACAGACTAAAGCAACTCTCGTCTTCACCATGGAACTCTCCCTTTCAGACGGTCAGAGAAGTGTTATCAACGTAGGAAAGCACTCTTAACAGAACGTCTATCTAGAGTGCTCTGATCTTTCAGGAAGTTGAACGTACACATTCCAATTAAGTATGCTAAGTGTCTCAGATCTATGAAATCTATTCTATAGTACTTGAGTGTTTAAAAAGATACGAGGGTAATAGGTCCCGCGATTGCCACACTTGAGCATAAGAACAATCGTGTGAGCACTTTAAATGAGTGTTTGACGATGTTCACCGCAAACCGAACGAGCTTTTGCACCATTTCGTTATCGCAGACGAAATATAGATCCAGCATACCACATCAGAGACCAATGAACAATCAAAACAGTCGGTTACGCCGAGTGCTAATGCAACAAAGAAGACCAAGGCTACTCTTTTCGCCAAAAAGGTGATAGTCACAGTTTTTTTGGGAAGCACGCGAAGTCAATCATATATGTACTTGAAAAGGATAAAACAATCATCAGCGAATATAATCAGACGTTTTGTAAGGAATCGATACTGATTTAAAGCAGAACTAGCGCATTCGGCGGAGAAAAAAGTTAGGTTCCATCAAGACAATGCACAACTTGTGTAGTCACCAAGACAAAAATCCATATATTGGGCTACGCAATTGGGCTATTTCTAGATTTAAACCCTTCTGACTATTTACACCTTCTGTTTATATATTTTGTAAATGATTTTTAGTTAAGCTACACAAATTAGAAATCATTTGCTGAGGCATAGTATGTGCTGCCTACTAACCGTTGTTAATCAAAAAAATTAAGCCTGTTTGGTTGCATATTAAAATCCTTATAATTCCTTAAAAAATTCAATCAATGTTTGGAAATTAAAATGTCAAAAAAAATTTATATATTTTATTTACACAAACATTTCTAAAAAGTTGAATATTTTTAAGTGTTTTTATTTTTTTTTTTTTTAACAAAATTTTCTAAATTTTCTATGGCAGTAATTATTGATCATGTGCGGTTGCGCTATCTCATCAAATGGGCGGAATTCGAGGATGTACTCATTGTGGATATAGGCGAAAAGTATGAAAAGTATGAAAATATGAGCACATTGCACTAATGCTCTTCTACCAAACAGATCAATTGAACGCGTTTTGGATCATATGTTCAATTATGTCATCGAACATAATATAATAATGAAAGCATTGAACATCTGGCGCGAGAAGAACGCCGTGGAGATGTATCGGCGTTATTTGTTGCATATATTAAAGAATGGTTGCTCAATAATGGTTATATCAAAGGATGAGACTGAAATTAAAGGCTTTGCATTGATGCTGAAGACAACAGTGGAATGGCATTCGTGGTAGGTTTTCTTTATATAATATATTTTGTATATATTTCAATTCAATCCCAACTTGCCGCCACAGGACCAATTTGCAGCACATAACAGCCAGCACAGGCATCTTAAATGATTTGCTCAATCTGCAACGCAGTTTGTACGACAAAGTTGCAAGTTATTACGAAGACGATTACGATTCTATGTTTCTGCACATGTTCGGCGCGGAGCAGTATCTACTTGAAGATCAAGACTTTCTAAATGTATTCTTTAATGCCATTGCAGAGTCAGCGCGTCATATGCATGCGCCACGCATGTCGTTTATTGGCTTGAGTTACTGGGAACAGCATGTTGTACATGATTTGGGCTATACGGAAATCGCACGCATCATCTACTCCATACACAAGGTGCGTGGTGAGCGACCTTTTGATGTTTTGCGTACTAATGGAGAAATGAATGCAATCATATTTGAGCTTGAGCTGAAACCATTGACGTATTATCGTGATTTACCCGGTTTTGAGGAGATACATCGTGAGTTGGAGGCGCGTGAGAAATTTTTGCAGCAATAGCTTGGAGTGTGGTTAAAAATTCGAAATCTGTTTGATCTGATATATTTTTCATTGTTCTGATTCATAGCTGATAACTTGTATTCAATAAATTTGCTTACCCCCCAAATTTAAGTGGTAGGTGCTAACTGCTTAAGCAAAATATTGTAGTAGCTTTATGTTGCGTGGCATAGCGTTGCATTAACAAAAAAAAGTTTGAGTTATTAATAAAAAATTTGATGTTTTAAAATTTTAACTTATTTTAGCTCATAGACTGCACTTTATTACACCAACAGTTGCCAATTTGTAAAAACAAAATATTACACACTCAAAATTTGGCTTGAATTATGTATATTGGCAGACTACATCAAACTACTATGCCAGCACGTATAAATATTTCGACTTAAAACTGCATAATTGAGGTCACAAAAATATTTGTACAAGTGCAGCAAATTGAAAGTAAAAGTTTTTGTTGGAAAAAAGTTTGTAAATTACCTAGAAAGGACGCACTATGTTAGAAATGTTGTTTTATGCACTTGCATGTGTATGTGTGTGTGTGTGCGTACATAATAAAGCGTAGAAGGCAGTCTCAGTCAATTTCGACAATGAAAATATGTTAAAATTTTATTTTATATTGCATACTTGCAGGCTGCAATTTCACTTTTCAATATGCGTTTTTATTTATTTAGCATTTTTTTCCCTCTTTTTTATTTTGTTCTTTACGCAAACTAGTACTCTAGTTTAATATACTAGCACCTGCACCGCAGGACATTTGCTGCTTGTTGATTTTGCTTATTTTTTTTGCACTTTGTTTCTCACTATTTTCGCTTTTCTATTTAATTTTTGCGGTGTGCTTGCGTTTATATTTTTTTCTATATTTTTTTTTTTTGAATTTTCTCAACGTGCTAACTTTGCCAATTTAACTTTTTAATCAACATTCGCCTCTGGGTTTCACTTTTCAGCACAATTTCGATTTATTTTCGTTCTTTAGTTTTATTATTTTCTTTTTTTTTTCGCTTTGTTTCGTTGATAATTAAGAACGCAGTTTTTTTTTTAAATAATATAATTTATTATATTGCAGCGGCTAAAACTTTGTCTCGTTGTCGCTCATACTTCGCCAAGGTGTACTGAATTTGTCACGCTTGAGTGCATTATGCTTTAATCTTATTTGCAGTTTTACTTGAGCTTGTGGTTTAGTTGCATAGAAGTGCATTTCAGTTGTTTAGTTATATTAATTTTGTATACGCTACACCGAACTTTGTCTTAGTTGTACTAATTTAATGAAGCATACAACTAGTCGTTGCTTAGTTAGTCTTTATTTCTGCAACTTTGCATCTTACTGCATGCTATATAGGATGTCTGTGTGTCATATTGTGCTTCTATAAATTGGTCTCTCCGTCTAACTTCCCCATTTAACTATGTCAGTCTATTAATTCAACTGTGCTTCTATAGCCTTTATACCCTTTAAATTCTATATTAATAGCTATAAAAAGCTTTCCAATAGTATCCTCTCATAATGCAGCACATTATATAGTCGCCTAAACTCATCTTTTGCATATTCTGATATATTTTTTTTTAGCTTTTTATCTTTTCATACTCCTTGGGCTAATGACACTTTAATGACTCTTGAATACTACTGCTGCTGCTTATTCGCAATCTTATTATTGTATTTTTTTTCTTGTTTATTTTTTTTATATTTTTTCTAGCATTTTTTTCCACTACTTGCTATGCATTCAACAACGTCTTAAGTCGCCAAAGTAACGTGCAAGTTAATATTTTTTTAGTTCAAGTGCGCCCCATGAAGTATGCTATAGTGTTTCTTTCTTTTCACTAGCTTGCTTTTATACGTACATGCTCCCTCTCTGTCTATACAACTATTGCCTGTGGTTTGACTTTCACTTGAGCTGCTATAAACTTGACTTCAGCCTAAAACTAGGCAATGCTTTATATACAAGAATATAAAGTGTATGCACGACGCAAAGTTAAAATTGTTTTTAGTTGCAACTTTTAACGCTCACAAAAACAAATTAAAGCGCAAAAAAGAAAAAAATTAAAAATCTTTACACTTTCCACAAATATTTTCTTCTTTTTTTTTTCTTACAAATATTCCACAGTATCCTTTATATTTGATATGAATCTTATACTACTTACACTGCACATCCAACAATAGCGATGCATTCTGTCTGATCTTCAATGTCGGATGTTCCATGACACACAAAATACGCGCATTATGATGTGCTCTATAGACTGCCGGCAAACGTGCCTCGCTCTTGGCGCCGCTGTTGATTTTGTAGCCGTTTTTATCCTGCAAAATAATACCACAGAAAAAATAGTATTTTGATGAACATAATTTAAAAATGTAAGTGAATTTATTTTACTATACACACATACACACATATATATATTATTTTAATATGTTTGCTGCATACAAATAGTTGCCACAGTACTTGGCAAACTTTCATTTGAATATAAAAAAAATAAAACTAGAAAAAATGTTCGAGTTAATTTTTTAACTCGTTGGCCATTTTGATGTTCATTTAAATTATAAAAATATTTCAAGTTTACGCTTAAAAACTGAACAAAAAAACAAGAAGGATGATATTAATTCGTTGGACTATTTTTTAAAGCCTACACAGACGTACATCGTTATTAAGTTTCGATATAAAATGATATAAAATATGGCTTCAACAACTTTGCTGAATAAGAATCTGCATACTTTATGCAATCTATCAAGCCTTCTACTGCCTTTTATATTTATTTATATTCTTACAAACATACTTTATACACATCCTTGAGGTGAGAATAATTGTGCCAAAATGCAGTTGACTGGAAATTCAATTTTAAAATTTTCTACTTTGTATAAAACACAAATACAATTGCCACAAAAGCATTAGTCATGCACTAATTTGTGTCTGTTATCAAGTAAATTATGTGTCAACGCATGCAGCCAAATAATTTAGAGCTGCAGTGCAAAAACTAGACAGCCATATGGCTAATGTCTGCTAGAATGCTGCTGCTGCTAATGTTGATTAGAAGCTGTTGTAGCATGACGACGACGACGTCGACGATGCCACAAGACATCTGAACTGAATTCAACTCGACTCGACTTGACTCAATTTTCGTAGTCATGAAGGGGGAAAGAGTATCATTAATTTAAATTAAAGCCAAGAAGGGCATATTTCAAAAGGACATTAGTGGCATATGAAAACAAAGTGAAATTTTAGCAATGGAGAAAGTGAAGCGTATGCAAATTTTGCTTAGTAAATTAAAGGCAGGCCAAGAAAAGCAGTGCGCAGTACTCTACGAGTATTGTTTCACAAATTTTCAATCAATCATTGGCACGAGGCATACAAGGATATATATATGTGTGAAACATGGAGAATTGTAACGATTTACAAGCAAATTTGTGGCAGTTTCGGCTATGGCTATGTGTGAGACTGTTAGTGACAGCCAGCTGTACTGGTATGCTACACAGTTGCAGCACATTTTTGCTGTTGTTGCTGTTGTTGTTGGTCGTCGTCAACGCCTCAATTTCTGTGTCAGTCAATCAGTCAGTCAGTTCGTCAGTGTGTGTGCGCCTAAATGTCTGCTTTTCATTATGCTTGAGTGCAATGCAAACAAATTTGCAACCGCAACCACAGACGCACACATATACATACACACACATACACACACACACACACATGCATATGTATAAAACAATTTAGTGTTGTTTGTTTCTAATATGATCTACATATATGCTAGCATATAGCGACCACCCAATGCACCCTTTATAATGTGTTTGTTGTCTGTTTGGCATGCGGTCATTTGATCGGTTAGCTCAGTTTGCACAGACGACGCACAGCGGTAAGCATATGTCAAAGTGTCGCACAGGCATTTGCTGAGGTCAGACGTTGACGATGCATACATTTAGGCATCTTAGTAGCCAGCCACAGTCAAAAAAGACAATGCCTGCTGTTGGTGATTTTGATTAATATAATTAAATTTTAATTGAGTTGCAAATATGCATAATAAAGCCAATGAATTAGCTAAGAAATCGATTTGAAATTAATTTTCTAAAAGGCTTGTGTTCGCAATAATAGTTCATGTCTGAATTTATTTATAGAAAAAGCAATTCTAGCTTGTTTTTATGCCAAATATGGTAATTTGTTACATTTAAGTTTGTTATGCTGTGAGTTTTCAATGAATATATGCGGCAAACTTACCTTATCATTCTTAACCTCCTCCAATTCCAAAACCTCTGCCGAAACTTTCTGTGCATGTCGATCAACACCGGGACTGAGTAACACTTCCCAGGTCAATGTTGGCTTTGGATTGCCACCCTCGCTAACGCAAGTCAAATTCAACTCAGAATTCTCCTTAACAGGCACAAAAATGTTGCCTGCATCTAGGCGCCGCGAGTCGATTAGCAAATAGGGCGGCTTCGGACGATCTGCAAAGCGAACAGAAAGAAAAAGTTATAAATGTAAGTTAATTTTATTAGTGTTCAAAGTTTTACTGCATCAAAAAACAAAAAGAAATATTAGCTTACGCCAAAAAGCATGCTACAGAAAATAATATTGTATTATTTGCGACAACAATTACATTTTAAATAACATTTTCTCTTTTATTTTTTTTTAACGTTTTCTCTTGCTCAAAGTTATAACACGACGCCAGCAGTTTTCAGTCAAAATAGCATTTCGGAAAACTTTTTTCACGCGGGTCAGCAACATGCTTTGTTTCTGTGAAGTTATTTGCTAACAAGCAAAGTTGAACGTCAAGCTGAAACATGATGCTAATGTCGCTGATGGCATCGTGTCGTTGGCTAATTTAAAATGTCACATCGTTTAATATTAAGTTAAACTTTCTACTTTTTACTTACCCAGCACCACCAATTTCACCGGACGCGCATTCTCCGTATAGCGTTGCGTATTCTCTGCCTCACACTGCCACTTGCCATCATCCTCGAGCATAACATTTGTAATGGTTAGCGCACCATTAGCCTCCTTGATGAAACGATAGTCTGTGATGCGTGCCGTACGATCTATGGCATAGACCACCTATAAACGAGAAAAGTAGTTGAGAGAAAAGTTTTTGAGAAGTTCAGTCATAAAAACTAATGTTAGCTTAGCGCTAGCTTAGCAGTCTACTGCATAAGAATTGCAAATGTTTTTATGCCGAAAATGTTTGCAATATCAAAATTATACAAGCAAGCCACGTTGTCCGTCGTCTGTTGTATGTAGTTAAGCCAATTTCGGTTTATGCTTATACATTTTTAATGCACACATTAAACTTTTAATACACACACACACACACACACACACTTTTTATATAGAGCTTAAAAAACGCTCAAAGTGCATTGCGCGATTCTTTTGGGTGTGCATTAAATGCAAATAAATTTTTATAATAAATGCGCCTGAAAGTATGCAATGCGCGCAAATAAAACAATTGCTTTTAATGTTTCAATATGCACAGCGCGTTCTGCTTGTATGGGGGTGTATTGGAAAGTTTAGGCTTATTTAATAAAAATTTAAATTAAAATAAGAAATTTATAGAGTAATTGTTTAAAGTAAGTTTAATCTTTCAACAAGAGTTCAAAATTTTACAAAGTAACAATGACGAAGTTTATATCGATCGAAACTGTTTGTAGACGGTTGTAGTGCAGCCTGTTGAATAAGTGATATATTTTTAATGCACCTTTTTAATTGAAAACAACTTCAGCAGTGCCACTGACTGTCGAACTTAGCAACAACAACATTGTCACCAATGAAGATGTGAAGAAGCAGCTGAAGGTGCTGTGATAGACTCAGCTTTGCATACAATCAAAGCACGGATTGCTGAACAAAGTATGGCACTCGTGTATTCTTTCATTGTGATCGAAAATAAAAATATTTAACAATCAACTAATTATATGGCTCAGAGACGTGCATGGTTTCGAACAGGATTGTCAGAAAGCTATAATCTTTCGTCTGAGGATTATCTGCCGCTAAGCTGTTGCAAGCCAGAAACAATGAGCTTAACAACATGGAAATAAGAAGGCGCAAGTGGAATTGGATCGGTTACACCTTCGATTCAAAAGACAACAACATTGCGAACTGGCATTCCTGTGGAATCCACATGGCAGCCGTCAGAAAGGCCGTCCAAGGCAAACATGTGTTCGCGCTGTTCACTTTATAATCGGGTTCAGGGCTACATGGAATGAATGAAGAGGTCTAGCAGTTAATAGAGTTCGTTGAAGGTTATTTTTTTCATTCTATGTTCCAACTAGAAGAGATGCTATAAGAATAGAGTTTTCGGCAAGAAAGCGAAGTTTTTTTTTTTAAATAATTAAGTTTTAACCAAAGCATCAACGCTCCGGTGCTGTCGAATGACATTAACGATGGTCGAGATTTGCTTAAAAGCTTTATAATTGGTGACACAATCTGGGTAAATTTTTATGACTTCGAAACCAAAGACCAATCTTACCAATGACAGCGTTCAGAAGCACCAAGAACAAAAAAAAAGGACGCCAAATTCGGTAAAATGTGAAGATTTTGCTCAACGTTTTTCCTGAGCTCTTGGCAGAAGGTCGTACGCTCAATAAGGATTTTATACGACAACCGGTTTTTTGACCAAACAATTCTTGGCACTATATCACCATGAAGCACCTGCTATCACATAGTTTCTTATTCGTGCTTTTTTTTGGTCAAATTACAGCAAAATGCCTTCAGATACCATATTCACTACACTTGAACCACTCCAATAAATAAAAGGACGGCATTTTGCCAATATTGAGGATATATGTAGACTACATTGCTTATAGAGCTCAAGGTTATGCCAAAAATTATTGATTTGAGAATTCGAAAGAGTGCTGGCACAATGCTATTATAAAATAGGGGTATTACTTTCAAAGAAATAAAATAGATATTGATGAATAAATTAAAAAAAAATTTAATCATCATTCAATAGAAATTCGACAGCTATAAAGTTTTACTGCTGTAAAAAAAATTATGTTTGCAAACGGTCTGCTTAGAGAGAGAACAGGTTTGAAATACATATTTAGAAAAAAGGGCATCAAAACAGTTATACCTGCATCCTCTTACATGATGCTCCCAAAAATAAATTAAGTCGAAGTAATAAGTTTGAACTCGAGCAAGAAACGAACGACAAATATTCAAAAGTAGGCAGTAAAAGCACCTGCTAGCGATGGTCATTCAAAGGGATGAACAAGTCAGACTTCGCAGCGCCTTTCAACAGTCATATCAATCAATTGCAAAAGAAAACAAAAACGAACGAAAGCGAATACTGAAAATGAAGAACGCCGTGTATAATTAGCAGGTGCTATAAAAATATAAATAATATTAAAATAAAACAGTTCAAAAATAAAATAAAAATAACATAAACTTTCAAAACTTCCCAAAATATTTAAAGTGTTTTTTTTTTTCTGAGTACGACTTGCAGTTGTTTTCATATTTATAAATGTTATTGCCAACATGGTGGTTGGTGGCCTTATATTTCGCTCACTCCCTCTCTCGCACTCTTTTTCACCCCTCACAATTTAATGCACAATGTTTCCACTGTTGCAACTTCAAATAATAACAATGACAATTAAACAAGGTTATTTCAATATAATACAGCATTTCTTTCGCCATTTTTTATTTTTTGTATTAAGTGGCTTAAAAATTAAAACATAAAAAAAAGAAAAATAATAATAATAAAATATACACTTTGTATGAAAAAGTGTTGCATAGTATGCGGCGCTTTTGCTACACCAACTGCACTGAGGCATTAATTCAAGCGTTTAAAAAAAAAAAATATAAAATAAAAAAGCGCTGCTCACGTAGAAAAAAGCCTTTAATGAATTATTAAAATTATTTAAATGCACGCAAAAAAAGGCAGCTAAACTATTGTAAATCAATTGTAAATATTCGCACTTAATTGGATTAAAATAGTTCATAAATACAAAGTAATATGTATGTAGGGTATGTGTATGTGCATAAATATGCGGAATATAATTGAACATTATTTCAGGCGATTTCCATACAAACGCAGTGTGTGGTATTTTATTGTGAGCGCCAGATATGTTTAGGTTGTGTTGAAACGTTTGTAAAAATAATAAATAAATTATTCAAAAAGGAGTAAAGCACGGAAAGACATGCCATGTTTGCTCTTTTAACTTTTATTAAAGCTGAAACCTTGCTAGTCCTTCTACATGCTACACTTACACACGCAAACTAAAAAATATTTCAAAATTATGCACAAACACAGAAATGGAAACAATTCAACTTGAAAAATGGAAACAAAATATTCAAATTAATTTCGAAATCTGTCTCTGTGCATTAGCTAATAAAATTTACACCAAAATGCTAAGCCGAAATGCAGAAATAATTTTTGGCATTCGAAATTTTGAATATGCATAAAATTTGCATAGAATCGACAAATTAAAATCCAGACAGAAATTTAAGCCAACAAATTTTTGCCGAATTATTTAAAAATAAATTAAAATTTATATTTTGCTGCAGGCGTTACGCATTTTATAACAGTATTATATATATAAGGACAAATGTTTTATTGCAGACTGTCTATCCATAGGATGGGAAATTGGCTGCAAAAATCATAATTACCACACCTATGCATATAGATATACAGGCGACTGACTGATTTTTGCGGTTATTTAATGCCGCAGTAACAAAAATCAGGCACGAAAGGATGCTAAAATCCTAGCCAAGCCAATACAATGGCCGGCAGCAGCAGTAGTAGTTGAGCGCTGGCGCATGTTTGACAGCAAACAAGGATTTATCACGCTCATTTAACGCTTTTTGTCTACAGGCAACATTTTTGCGCAACAACGACACAAATTGTAAAATGGTTTTTTGTAATTTTATGAAGCAGCAGCAGCAGCAGCAGCATAGATTGCTAGTTTATATGGATAGTATAGATGCGCAGATAGATAGATAGCTAGCTAGTAGATAGATAGCTACATAGGCAGACAGCAACTGCCTACTGGCATAAGGTATGGAGCATAGATTTGTGCTGCTCATTCATTCATAAGCCAAAGAGCAAAAATGTTGCCATGCTACCTCATAAATTTCCAACTGAATGCGTTGATGAACAAAATCCAGTGAAACAAAAGCCAACAACTACTGCTGCTGCTGCTGCTGCTGCTGCTGCTGCTGCTAGTCCGATTTTGCTCGCGACCACACGCCATTTTGGTTGCCACTCAGGCGTGCCATAGTCGTTTGCAACACGCTGTATCTGTGTGTGTATGGGTGTGTGTAAGTGTATCTATGTGTACGCCGCTTGGTTAATAAATTTAAAAATCGTCAGTGGCCATGGTGGCAGCAAATGGTCAACCAAGCTGGAGGGAAGAGTGCGATATGCTGCATGTATGCCAGCGGAAGTTAAATGCATGCGTTGTACCAAATTTCAGCATACAACACTCGCCTTTCAGCTGCCACAAAAAATAAAGCCAAAAATCATTTGTTAAAATTTTAAAATGCCCAAAAAAAAAAAAACAAGTAAATGGCGCAACCACACACATACACACACACACATATATATACAAAGAGAGAGACAAACACGCATACTACAGCGCTGCCAAACGAGGACATGTTTATAGCGGAAACGGAAGTGCTGTGTGCATATTTTGTTTTCTGCATATTACTGAAATATGATATACAATATAAATTTTTTTGGCATTAAAGCAGCGACATATTTTTGTATAAAATTATATTATTTATAAGGCAAACAACAGTTATATATATTATATTTGTATACGCTGCCATGCAAGCCTAAGCACTAACCAGTCGATATAGATTTTATTTTTATTTCGCGTCATAGGAAAATTGTACAAGCAAGACTTCGTTTAATAGTAAATCTGCATTATCATGCACTGTGTTATCGACAATGCTGTACTTTTTAATCAGTTTTTCAAGCCTGTAAAAGTCTATGTTATGCAAAGGGTATTTCGCAGGCGTCAACAGTCTGCTGACATACTTTAATGTAATAAAATTTCGCATTCTCCATTTTTTTAATTATTTACAGCCAAAATATAAAGCTTAAAGTCAGGACAAAATTTAAAAAATAAATGTATCCTTTGCATAGTCATGCTGTCACTACTTTTTTTTTCTTTCTTCTCTCTCCATACAGCTGCGCTCTGCTAAACTTTTCTTCAACACAAAACGCAGCTGCGTTGGAAAAGTTAATTTCTGGCAATTTTTATTATTTCACTGCTGCCATCCATACTTCCTAATAGATATATATATTCCGACTACTAGTTTCACTACAACATGCGACTTTCTTCTTTTCGGTTATTAAAGTTAATTGGCAACGTTTGCTGAAATTAGTTGTGCCACGCCAATATAGTATTATAGATAAGTGGTTATTAGCAGATATATATATAAAAGGAAGCACACATGCTGGCGTCGACAGAGACAAATGGCAGCCATGTCCTTATACAATATTTAACAAGCCTTGTGTCTGTTTAAGTAATAAGTTTCATAAGTTAAGCACGCACTTTAATGTTTGTACATTTTCTTGCTAATGACAGAAAATTATCTATGGAAAATGTGACAAACACAGAAGGGTATAAAAAAAATTATAATAAATTGGAATTAGTTCTAAACTATTATTAATTATATTTGGGAAATTCATTATGCTTTACCTCATATATTGAATTATATATAAAAGAATTACAAAAGTAGACTTTATGCTTACAAACTCAACGAATTAATTAATTAATTTAATTTAATAAAGTAGTCAATAAAATTTGCTTAAAATATATTAAAGCTAACTGCTTAGACTTCAAAAATATATTGGAAAAGTCAAACCAAAAGTGACTTTCAAGACCAAGACCCTAAGTAAGCAATGCTTGATATTACGATCGATGTCCATCAGCTTGCCATAAAAACATGAGCTGAGGCCATTATATTAATTTTGTACTTAAACAGCAATCTAGTCCTTCAGTCCGCAAACTTTCATTTAAATGCTACTCAAAGACAAAGGGTCGGTATTGGGAAGACTAAATTATTTCAATGAAATAATACATCAAAAGATGTTTGATTTAAAATAATTCAACTGGAAGCAGAAGCTGTCTGAACTAAGCAAAACCTTATGTAACACAGCTCAATACGATCGAAGTTTTTCGACGCCTTGTCTGCACTAGGTATACCGGCAAAGATTGTCCGTCTTTGCATGACGACGCCATCTCGCACACAAAGCGTTGTTAGAGTGAGGAAAAACCTCTCCCAACCATTTGATACTAAGATAGGTTTCAGGCAGGGCGATGCTCTGTCGTGCGATTTTTTCTATCTTCTGATGGAATACATCCTACGCCATACAGAGTATGTCAGGCTCGATCTTCCAAAAGGCATCGATATCATCGGCACGCCGGAACAACGGATCAGCAAGGCGTTTTTAGAGATTATAAAACAGTCTCAGCTCATGGGTCTAGCGGTGTATGAAGACAAGACAAAGTACTTGGTGTCTTCTTGCACTCCATCATTGCATCTTGTACGGTCAGTAACGATGGAGAACTTCAACTTCAGTGTTGTAGAAAACTGAGTCTATCTTGGATCCTAGATAACCAGCAACAACAACTTAAGCTTGGAGAACAGGCGAAGATTCACGCTTACAAACAGATGCTTTTTTGGGCTGAGCCAGCAAATGAGAAGTAAAACCCTATCTCGAAAGACAAAAATAAAAATCTGTAAGTCGCTGATATTTCTGGTTCTATTGTAAGGCGTAGCGGCTTGAACCGTGATTGAGTCAGATGAAACAGCATTGGAAGTCGACGAGAGAAAGATTCTTCGCAGTATTTTCGTTATTAGAGTCAGTGATGAGCTTAGGTCCCGTATGAACCGCAAGCTGTACGAGCTATTCAATGAGGTTGACATAGTTCAACGCATAAAATTCCAGCGGCTGCACTAGGCTGGTCACCTTATTCGAATAAATGAAAGAGCACCAGCACGCATGATTTACATGGAGCGCCTAAACTTTCTTGGAGAACGCCAAGAAAGGGCACGCGTTGGAATGAGCAGGTTTGAAGAGATCTCTCCGTATTTGGCATTCAAAACGGCTGGCGCTCCTTCCTAAATGCGGCCATGACCGGAAGACGATTGACGGCCATTTAAGTAAGTAAGTAAGTAATGTACCACAGCAAAGCCAAACATCCTTGCGTACGTATTCTCAGCAAAACATTTTGCAACAAATTTGTGATGAGATTACTTCAGCTTTAGCACAAGAATCTTTGTGCTTACTACTCTCTCTAGTAAGTCACACAGCTGAACAGCTTTTTAAAACAACTGAAATGCAGGACACTGTAAAATGAATTAAAAGTTAATAAAAAAAACTCCGCCAAACTCTTCAGTGAACTGTTGCCCAACAAGCATGCTCTGCGGAATGTCTAATATTTAAAAGCAGTTGATTAAATCGAGCATAAACCTTCTCCTTGAAGAACATTTTATTCAACTCCCAGTGCAATTTGATTGTAGAACAACACTTAACTGCATTGATCCGTCTGATAAGGTTTATTAAAGATAATTTTGTCCAAAATATATCAGTGGGTATGATTTCTGACATCGAACAGCACAAATGCTTGTTACACAATCTACAAACGTATAATACTTCTCCATACATCACAAGAATAATACAAAGTTTTTTGAGTGATATTTCACAACTCAAACGGAAGAGAATAACAAAATGTTGTGAGATATCAAGATGTCCATTTAGACAAGAAGCTTCCCCATAAATATCAGTCAAGCTATAGACAACGTAAATAGGATAGTTCGAATTAAATACGCTTCTCTTAATCGTCCCTATTCCTATTACCTATTATTCTATATAGCAAAAAGTGCCAATACCACCTTAGAGAAATGTCACTAAATATAAGTTATCAGAAGAAAAAATAAGACTGTTCAAATATAGAAACATTCTGGTTATATCTCTTATTATCTACAAGTTCTAAAGGACTCCAAATTATTCTCATTTAAATATTTTTTAAATAACAAAAACTTTTAGTGATAAATCTGAAATTATAGAATTTAACGCACTTTAGTGTAAAAAGTTGCAATGATATTTTTTAATAATATTTTTTTTAAAACATTTCAGTAATATCAAATGACATACATAAAAAGCGAATTACTCATACGCCATGTTGTATGTGCTGCACGCTTATGTCAATTCTTTTTTGCTTTTTCGATCAATTTTCGTTTGATTTTCATGATACGCTGTAAATGTGTTAAATTTATTGGAATTTATATACCAAACGTGCTCATAAGCTGCTACACTACACTTTTTGCTGCTGATATTACATGTAGCTGTTGTTGGTGTTGCTGCATATCACAGCACTCAATCGATACAATTTTTTGTTTGTTGCTCGTGTCAACAACATTATATGCAACATCATCATCGTCGTTGTTGTTGATGTTGATGTCATGTAGCAGCAACTATTGCTACATTTCTTAGATATATTTTTTTTGTATTTTGTAGAGCTTGCGCTGTCAGCAAAATGGCGTTGCATAGTTATATCTGCTGCTCAATCTCTAAGACTGCTGCTGCACCAATCTTTGACAATTTTTCGCTTAGTTTCGTTGAAAGATTACATTTTCTATCTTTTTTTTTCACTTCAAAGCGTAAGGTAAGATCCTAACACGTTGACAATGTTGCCAGATTGTTTTATTAGCGCCGCTTGTCTGGCTTTACATTGTCTACACCTCTCGCCATATTTTTTTTTGCTTCTCTCTTAGCGTAATTTGTTACTTTTTTTGTGCAATATGTTGCAATATGAGCAACACTTGTAAAGCGGCAAGTTCAACTGCGGCTTATGGCACCAACTGGCAACAACAACTGCGGTTTAAGTTCTTAGCCACATCGAAGATGTGCAGTCAAGAGCAAACGCATAGAAAAAAAAATCTTAGTAAGATGTCGGCAAGCAGACAGAATAGAAAAATAAAAACTTCAACCAGACGCGTAGACAACATGAAACCTTGGCATATAGTTTGCTGTATTTATTTTGCCTGTTGTTGCAAGTTCTTTGGGCTTCATGCAGGTCTTTATGGCTGCACTTTTATGTCTTGCGACTGGCTTTTGTTGCGTTTCATATTTTATGTAGTTTGCGCTTTTGTTGCCTTATTGCATACTTGCAGGCGCATATGGCATAATTGCAGCAAGTAGACACTTCTACTTATTTGCTGTCTTAAGTTAGCAGCTTTAAAGTGGAAATAATTAAATAAAACTTTAAAATGCAAACCTTTCTAGTTTACCCTCCCCCAAACTTCAATTAGTTTTATTAAACTCTAAACTATAAATCACAAAGCATCAAATGCAAAACTTTGACAACTCATGCGAAAATTCCGTTTCAGCTTTACGCAACACGCAACACACACGCACACACCCACACATTAGTCAATTAGCAAAATATTACGCATACGCCTACGTGTACTACTACGTTGCGTATGGAGAATTGCAGCGCCTGACATGACATTAAATGACAATTTTATTACATAAAACAAAAGCACAACAAAAGCAACTACAAAGGATATGCTACATAAGGGAAGCGACAGCGACAGCGACTCAGATACTAAATCACTTCAAACTAAGAAATTAATCACTCAACAAGAAAATCCCAAATGAAAACGTGTAAAGTCATCAAGCAAACTGAAAGCAAACAGCAAATGTCAGTAACAGCGTATGAGTTTAGGGGTGTGGGGGGGTTTTGTGCATGATGTAGCAGCACTTATACGCCATATCTATGCGCATTTACCAGTGTTTGTAGTGTTTGTTTGGGGCTACCTTTGACAACTTTATTAACAACTGTGTATAGCAGCAGCAGCAGCAGCAACAACAATAACAACAAAAGCAACTTTATATTACTAATCCCAATGCTACAATTGCATTTTGTTGTAAAACGAAAGAGATAGTAATATAGTGCGAGAGAGAGAGAGAGAGGGAACGAAACTAAAACAACGAGCTATTATTTTAGTTCAGCATATGCAAAGCTTTAATGCACTTCAGTTGAACTTTAATAATTCACACAAGTTTTGCATACGTTGTTGCTAAAAAATACCAAACATTTCATTGTTAATGTTAGCTGTTAGCTAGCACATATACTAAAAAATACCCGCAATGACAGTAGCTTCCAAATGAATATAATCACGGATGAACGCGACACGAAGTAATACTTATCTCTTAGAAAAGTGCACGAATTAATGCATACAACCAATATTTTTTCAGCTTTAGTTTTGTGTGTATAGCAGCCCTGGCATTTAGATTTCTGCAGCCCTGGTTTTTTTTTTTTTTTTTTTTTGCAGCCATGATATTAGTAATACTTCAGTTCCCGAATTAGTAACTTTGTATTTCTGTTTTCAGTCCAGTTATTGCAGTTCTGCTATTAGCATTCTTGCAGCCCTGTACGAGAGTTTTTGCTATTCTGGTTTAGTATATAGCACGCCCGCTATTTAGTTTTTGTATAGCGCTGCCATTAAATCTTTTGCATTCCTGGTTAGTATTTGATTGCAGCCCTGGTATTAGAATTTTTGCAACCCTGGTACTAGAAGTTTTTTTGTAGCACTGGTATTAGTATTTTTGCAGCCCTTGTATTGGTTTCTTTTTCAGCCCTGGTATTTGTATATTTTGCAGCCCTGGTCTTAGTATTTTTTCCAGCCCTAGTATTTGTATTTTTTCGCAGCCCTGGTATTAGTATTTTTGCAGCCCTACTATTGGTTTTTTTTCAGCCTTGGTATTTGAATTTTTTGCAGTCGTGGTATTAACTTTTGCATCCCTGGCATTCGTATTTTTAAGCATCCCTGATATCTGTATATTTTGCAGCCCTAGTAATAGCATTTTTTTCAGCTCTGGTATTTGTATTTTTTCGCAGACCTGGTATGATTATTTCTTGCAGCCGTATGATTATTTCTTGCAGCCCTGGTATTAGAAGTTTTTTTTATGCAGCCCTGGTATAAGTATTTTATTACAGCCCTAATAATCGAATTTTTTTGTAATTCTGGTATTAGTAATGTGTAGACCTTAGATATTTTTGTTATTAGTATTTTTCGCAGCCCTAATATTAGTATTTTTTTCTCCAACCCTAATAATCGCTTCTTTACTGCTACAACCTCACTCAGAAGCACATTATACTCCACTTAAATCACTGTGCGAAGTGCATTAGAACGAAGCAGCTACAACAAAATAAAACGAAAAAGAATTCTTGAAGAATTGCAATTACCACATACGCCTTGCAACAATGATGCATGCCACAAACACACACACACACACACACAGTTACATAAGGACAATAAGACAGACAAGAACATACAATATAAGTGTTCATATGTATGAGTGTGTATGCTATACTCCATTCCTTCGCTGCTCCTTACAATTTGTGGCAGCTTGCAAGTCTCTGCGGTGCATTTGTTCAAGAAATAAAGCTTGCAGCGTCTTCGTCGGCGCCATGTTGCTTCAAGCGGAATTGTACAATTGCAACAATGGCAAAGAAGCTAACAGCTACTACTGCTGCTGCTGCTACTACAACTACAACAACAATAATATATATATAATATATTTTATCATTATCACAGCGTGTAACGGCTTTGTTGTACGAGTATGTGTATGAACTCGTGTATATGTGTTGCAACACTGTGTTGTCAGCAGCATTAGAAATTGCTTTCGACTGTTGTCACTGCACGACATAGCGCTGCAACATCATTCACTGCAGCAACAACAACTACAACAATAGGAAATGACATGCGACAAGTGTTGCACTGACAGTTTGCAGCGGCAGCAGCAGCAGCAGCGGCAACATGAGCGACTTCATCAACAGCACAAAAATCGTTCTTTTTTTTCAGCTTTCTTGTACAGGATGCGTTGTAAATGTAATGAAATGTATACGAACTGCTTGAAATTCTAAGCCCTACAAGGGATGCATACAATAGTTTCCAATAAATTTCATGACTTTTGGCACGCACTCTGCACTTTCTTAGCTAACAGTCATCGTATGTATGAGTTGCAAAAAGAATTTATTGTTCAAATATTATCAAGAGGCTAATATATTTGCCAAAAGCAATTTTAACAAGCTGTAGTGAGTCGTGTAGGCGCCATTTCCGACAGGATTGAATCTCATATGCGGCTGTAGAACTAGAATTTAAAGTGTGATGTGAGTTATATAATGGAATGGAATGGTTCGGTTTTGTTATTTAGAAGACAAAGACTACCACAGAGCACTTAAAGCTGCAAGCGATGACTTCAGTAGCTTAAATGACTTTGATATCCTTTGGCAGTAGATAGAAAATATTATTTAACGAGATTTGAATTAAGTCTACGAATTCTAATAGACTTCAAATATTGTTGGATTCTACGTTTTGCAGGATAAAGGTGTAAGATTGCAAAGTAATGTTGCAGCATTCTTTCCTGCAAAGTTGCAGGTGTTTGCATTTGCTCATTGATTTGCTCATTCATAGTCTTCAAATGGTCGTTGTTCATAGCACAGCCAGACAGACGGACATGTCTATATCAACTCAACTAAATAAATACTAAAAAATATAAATAAATAAATTATAAAACATAAAAAATAATTAATGCAAAACATTAAATCAAATGAAATATAAAAAAAAAATAAACTGAATACAATTTCTATAATTCAAATCCTGGCGATTATAAAACGAGCTAAGCGAAACAGAAAATCGGAAAAGACAAAATGAATAAAAGCGAAATAAAATGTATAGAAATTTGTATATAAAAAAATTTTAAATATTATGCATAAACCTGAAAAATGTGAGTGAGAAGCACTCGAAGTAAACTGCCGAACAGACAATGTAGACAACTTCAGATAAAACAAAGCCAAACAAAGCCAACATAAACAGGTAAAACAATGCTGGAGAGAGAAAGAGTGAAGAGTATTTAATATTATTATGCTTAATCCGTGTCCGGAACATTGTAGTACAATATTCAAGCATAGTTTATGTATTTACAACAACAAGATGAGCAGGGGCCAAGGACTTTAGCCATGCTGCAGGAAAAGGTAAATAAAAACTAAAGTTTTTTTCAGTCTGAGGAGGCCTGCTGTTGCTGCGGGTTTGTCGTCGTCGTTAGCCAATGATATCTACTACTGATATGTATAGCATAGCAGCAGGCGCAGCAGTAGAAACAATGTCAGCTGCAGACAGCAGCAGCATAATACCGAAGCAGTTCGAAGTGGTAGCTGTTCTGCTTTTGTTTGTATTTTGTGTAGCACAATGAAAATTGTATATTAATACGATTACAGCAGAGCAGCATCTACAGTCAGGTATTGTTGGAAAAATAATAATAATAATAATAATCGTGATAATCAGACAATTATGTACTCGTGTGTGTGTATGTGTGTGTATCTGTGTATATTGTCTGTAGCTCAGCATTAAAAGGATATTGTTGCAGCCTTGTTGAGCAGGTTTTGTAATGAGTTTTGCGCACGAGTTTCAGCAGTTTTGAATTAAATAAAAAATTATAAGCGTACAAGGTTATGGCGGTAGGACTTAAGAATATTTTATTCTTAGAATATTTTGTGTGAGGTACTTTTATTTGAGTGGGTCTACGAATTAATTCAGTCTAGCTGAGAAAATTTATTAATATTTTAACTGAATTGCTAACAGAAAAATATCCTTCAAAAAAGGAATTAATTTAGCGAAAGATTTAAATAGATTGAGCAAGTCATTGGAGATTATCTTCAGATCAGACTGCAAGCTATGAAATGCACCAAAAAGTATCTGAAAAGTACAAAAAATAAAATAAGGCCAAAGCAAGCCTGAAGCCATTGTGTTTATATGGTAAACAGCTATGGAGAACTGCAGCTAGCTGCATATACAGAGTTCTTAGAATCTCAATAGTTGTAGAAGAAAATGCGCTATTTTGGTAGACTGTTGCTGCAACCAAACGAACTGGCATCTTCATCTCAACTTATATATTCCGCATAGACTCAACAGATTTTTTAATAAATTAAACTCACAGTTTAAAACACTCTAAGTGACGCACTGTTACAAGAATATATTATATATATCACACTATACGTCTACTTCAATTGATTGTGCAGCATATAAAAAATTAAACATGCCTGCAAGTATGCAATATGTTTCGCTTTAATTTTCGTAACAAACTTTTGCAATAACTGAAAAAGTAAACAGCTTACACACTCGAAATAATCAAATTTAAATAAAAAGCATACTCAATATTGTTGCTGTTGTCAGTCAAAACCACCTACAACGCACACAAGTATGCAGCACTTTTTTTATTTGTATAAATTTTGCACAAAAACGCATTTTGCAACAGTTTCAGGTTTTAGTCAACAGGAAAAAAAAGGAAAAAAAAAACAAACAACTACAATTCATTCGCACCTCAAACAAATGCTATCACACTGCCCTACCCACGCATATATATGCTGGCAACAGTTGCAACTATTATTTGCCCATCAACAACTACTGTTTATACATAGTTGTTTGACTCTACTACCAACAACGCCGACCAGAAAAAAAACAACTACTACTACTACTACCTAGTATACTAGTCGAAGTACTCCATATTCTATTTTTTTTTTTATTTTTATTTTTTTTTTTAGTTGCAGCAATCTGCTTTTGCTTTTGTTGTTTTTGCTGTTGTTGGCTCGTTCAAGTATTTACACAGAATTGCAGACAACTTTTTAAACAATTTCTACAAAATTTGTTGGCTGTGCAGTTGCTGTTTGTTTGCTGTAAAAGTTGTTATAATTGCATTAAGCCAAAAGGTAGCTAGACAACAACTGTGTGCGAAAGAGATAGTGATAGTGTGAGTGAAATAAAACATGTAGTTATACACACATTTCGTTTGTAACAATTACAACTCAATAACTTTTGCTAGTATGTAATAGTTAACTAGTTTTTTTCATACTAAAAAAGAGAAAAAAAACAGGTAAAATGTTTTTATGCGCTGTAAGTAGAATATAAAAGAGTATATTAACTTTGTTCAAACAGCAGTAGTTGAGGAAGATATCATAAATTAGATATATAAGCTTGTTAAGCATCAAAAGTCGAGTCGATCTGGCTGTTCATATGAACAACTTAAAGGCTATAGCAGATAGGGTCTTGAAGCTTAGCTATATAACTTCTTCAAATCACTTGTACGAAGCTTGCCATCTTAAAGGGTAGTTCAAAGTCGTGCACACTCAACTGCAGCATGCTTGCTAGTTTAATATAATACAGCATACTTTTGGGTGTGTATATAAATATGTTTTCGCACATGAAATATGTAGTTAGTAATATATGTATATTTTTTTTTACTGTAAATCTATTTTTAATTACTTTTTTTTATAATGTAATTCGTTACTACGTGCGTCGTTTATTTGTTGCAATTTTCAGAAAGGTTTCATGCGCTTACAAGTATGCTACACAATTTCCAACTTTAGTTTTATGTATTTATTTGGAATTTATATAAAATAAAAATGCTTTGCAATTAGTTGTGCTTTTTATTAGTTGTTTGCTGCATACTTTTTGGCTTTGACTTCAAGTAGCTTGTAGAGTGCCGCCTGTCTGCTGCTGCTGTACATAAATTGGCAGAATTGCAATTTGGTTTGCATTTGAAGAGTTCAAGTGGCTACTCTTTCAGTTTCTATGCGTTTTAATTTAACTGGAATGTATATCCTGTATATAAATGACACTAAAATTAACTGCAACTAAATTCCTGCTGCTTGTTTGCATCATCGTATTTTCTTTCTTTCTTACTCTATGTCCTTTGTTTGTCTCGCCAGTTCATTGTTGGTACAAGTCGCCGCTTGAAATGCTTTTGACATCAGAAACTATCAAATAATAACGATTATCCTATTTGCATAATGTGACAGTTAAACGACAAATAAGCGAACAACAAAAGCCAGTCTGAGTCTTGCAGACACAAAGACGACAAGGGACATGCAACGTGTAAAGCGTGGTAAGCAGTCCGAATCCGACAAAGGACAATGCAAGGATTGTATAGCAGCAGCAGCAGCAGAAAAATGAGCGAAGAAGAAAAAAAAATGTAAATATTAAAATGAGCATAAAGTGCTCAAGATATATATATTGCATGAAAAACTTACAGCGCATAAAGTAAAAGAAGATAAAGTGGACAATCAGATTGCACCGAATATGCTATGCGCTCCAAGATTAAAGATTAAGTAGTAGCTTTTGTATATTAAGTGTCAACTTCGCCTTAGAGTAGGGTGTTAGCATGTTCATTGAAGACAAGTGAGCTGAAAAAGGAATAGCTGCATCAAAATATTCACACTGGCAGGTGCTAGCTGTTAAAGTCTTCAAGTTCATGTTGCTTATAAGCAAGCAAGACAGACGGACATGTGAATAAAGACTCGACTTTTGATGAATATACTTTATGACATCTTGCCTGCTTCTGCCTATATTTGCACCAACTAAAAAGTATAAACATTTTTTTCATATATTTGTTCATTGATGGCCCCGATATAGATCGAAGTTAAATAAATTATGAATACTATTTATTTTTTTTTTTTTTTTTTTTAGCAGTGTTCAATTTTTATAGCATTTTATTGCTTGCCCAACTTATCCGCTAATTTCCCTATGCCATTCACACACAACATGTAGGGTATAGCTCTGTCTTTAGTTAAAAAGCAAAACATAAGAAAAATAGTAAATAAGAAAAGCTGCTGCTAAGCATTATTAAACGCACTGGAATGCAATTAAAGTCAAAGAGCGCACAGCCACTTGATGATGGCAACCTTAGAGTAGAGCGCCTTAAAGTATGCAGCGCAATAAATTCAAATACTACATAACTCACAGTTAAAACAGTTAACCCTTAATCAGTTTAGTTTATAATGCATATAGCTTACCTGTCCATTTTTATACCACATGCTTGTGGCTATGTCCAAATCAACTTCACACATCAAACGTATCTCAGAATGTTGCTCAGCATAGACGACAGACATTTCCTCATCATCATACGGATTTGGCAGCACAGGACGCAGTGGCAAAACACGCGGTTCCAAAGGACCTTCTTGTGAATAATCCTCGCTATGATCAATATCTAAAGTGGGTGCAGCATGTCGTGCACCTGTGCCACTATCGAATTCTTCAACATCATCAATAATAATAACTGCTTCACCTTTGGCCTGTTTGGCCTTCAACTGTGCTTCTTGATCGGGTGTCAGACCATGTATGCCAGTCGAGCGTGCGCGTTTATTTTTTAATTCACTTGCAGTGGAAGTGGCAGCTTTTAATTGCTCAGCTGCTGCTGCTGCTGTGACATTTGCATAAGTTGTGGTCAACTCTGCGGCAGCAGTTGCTGATGGTGCCACAGTTTCCAAAGATTCGCTGACTGTTGCACCTAGCTGTTCCTCGACATCCTCTACGGTGTCGCGGCGTTGACGTTTCTTATACGGTTTGATCTCTTTGTGTAGATTTCTATGCGCTGTGTGAACTTTTTGGTGCTCTACTGCTGCTTTTCTATAGTAATATGTTGGCTCAATGAGACTAGTCATAGCCTCTGCATCAAGCTGTCGTCTTTTAGCATTGGCTGCATGCTTCTTACGTGCTTTTTTATTCGTTGATCCATGTTCGGGTATGGCCGTGAATGTGGCAATTGCGGTATAAGGATTGTAGACAGCGGACTGTTTTTTGAAAGTTTTATTGTGTATGGCTTTTTGAGCTTTTGTTAAACAATTTTTGGCACATTTTTGTTGTTGGTTTTCTTGTTGTTGTTGTTCTTGTTGTTGTAGATGGTGCTCTCTTAATTTATTGTCAACTGTGGCATGTAGAAAATCGTTTTCGTCTTCTTCGATCAAGCTTTCGTCTAATTTGTTGTCCATTATGCTTGAGCTCCATTTTGTTGCTGCTGCTTGTTGTTGTTTTGATGTGGTTGTTGTAGTTGTATGTCTGAAATCGGCGGGATTTTGTATATAATATGGTTCTTTTTCTAATTGCTGCTGTTGGTTGTTTAATTTTTGTGGTTTGATATTTTGTTGTTGTGAGTAGGTGGTACCTGTAAGCAGGGGAAAAGAAAAAAAGGATATTAAATATTACAAATTTGAGCTTTTTAAGGTTTATCAGAAAGTTTTTTAAATCACAAGTTTGCCACAAGCAGCAGCAGTTGGCAAAGGCTCCAAAAAAAAACATTCTCCCACTTATGAAATTTTTATTCAACCTAAGGTGAGATGTTTTAGAACAAACTGTTCAAACATAACCAAAGAGTTTTATAAAGTCTGGACTGAAGGCATTTCTTCAAGAGTAACCTATTTTATTAAGTTTATAATTTGGTCTATGATATAAGAGAACTTTATGCTTAAGCATGACTCAACATGCTATGAACTAATGACTTAAACGTTTAATAAACTAAAATAAGTTACTCGGAAATCTTAACAGTACTTGAGCGGTAACACTGTTGAGTATGGAAATGCAAAAGATGCTGCAAACAACTCCATCTTTTATTCGCTAGGACTTGCAGTTGCTGGAAAACTTCACAAAACTATACAAAAATGCAAGCACGCCTATATAGCACCTACCATAAAGTTTTCAAAGCTGTATACTCTTCATACGCGCGACTTAAGTGCTACTGTTTGTCTGTGTCATTCATTTACATGGAGCATCGTAAACTTCTCCCAAAGCTAAACTCCTTGCTCGCATGCTTTGTTATATATGAAAATATATTTAGCGCATCTCTATCTCACTCTCTCACACTTGTGTATATGTGTGTGTGTGTGTGTGTGTGTTAGGCGTATCTGTATAACTTACAGATTTGCATGCATGTTGACTTAGTTGTTGTTGTTGTGGTAGTTGTTTGCATACTTGTAGTTGTTGTTTAACAAACTTAGTACACTTGATATGTGTGTATGTGTGTGTGTCTGTCTGTCTGTCTGAGACTGAATATTTATGCAGCCAACAACGCCACTAAAGTGTCATTGCGTAAATGACTTGACTGGGTGGCAGCAGATACTTCAATATATGCATTTAGATAAAGCTTTAATAAATTTATTTTGAGCAAAAATACCTCATTAACATTTGCTGCTTTTCTCTTTCACTTAAACTTAAGAGTGCGCACTTGTCTACTTTTAAAACTGCCAACTGTACTCCAAATTTAAAACGCATTCAACCTATTCTGTAGATTCTTAAGCACAAAAATGTTGAATTTGAAATACACAGCAATAAAGTTTTCAACAAAAATGTCTTACACACTCCAAAAAATAGACAAACTCTTTACTAGAAAAAGGCTTGTCTCGTTTGGTTTATAAAAAAAGGATCTGCAGGACATTGCTGCTCGTTTTGCTTTGCTTGTCTTTTGATAGCCTGTCTCAGATGAATATTAATTACCATTTGAAAGCTTGTCATACACTTGTGTAAATTTATCAACAACCAGTTGAGACAAAAACAACAAGGATAACAACAAGTAGACGACAAGCGACCAGGACAGCATCTTCAATCATAGCAGCAGCAGCAAAAAGTAGCAAGCCATGAATGTGTAGAGTTTTAGAGAAAAAACACTGCAACACACAGGGCAGGCATGAAAATTGCCATGCAGCAAGGATTAACAAAGGATTTGCAGTACAGACAACACAGACACAGTACGAGTATGCGTATGCGTATGCGTCTGCATATGTGTGAGTTGAAATAAAGTTCAGTATGAGTTGCAGTGCATAGCCTTCTGGTATGCAACTCCAGCTGCCGCTTGTTTATCTAGTATTGCTTGTTGAGCTGAGCCTAGGCTAACCTAACCTATTTCATGTCGTTGATAAGTAACTAGCAAAAGCTGGCTGCATTGCAATAGACAAACAGACAAGTTACACAGACCTCAACGCATATCAAATCTATGGTAAGGTTTTCTGGTAAAATGCAATAAATAAATGCATGAGTATGTTGTTCATTGAATTTACACGAGACAATGCAATGTAATTGATACTCGTACTACTCACAAATTTTCCAAAATAGAAGTTGCAAGTTGTCTACATATGTATGGAATAGAGATACATATGTGTGCAGCAGGAGTTTGTGAGCTGAGCTTGTTTGTTATTTGCTTGTGCTTGATTTTAAGTATGCTCTTTTGTTCAAAGATAAAGGCAATTTATATAATTAAAATTGATTTGATAGAGTGGGCGTGAGCGTGTACTATAATGCGGTTTGGCAAGTAGAGTGTTTACAGAATTTAACAGCAATAGTAAAAATACAAAGAAAATAGAAGCTAATTGTAATGAAAATACTGAGGAAGAGAGAGAAAGAGAGGGATTTAGTGTGGTAGCTAGTTAATAATGCAACAGAAAGAGAGATATCGAGTGTATAAAGCGTAAAACAGCAGAAAAAATTCGCATACAATCATATATTACTGTGTTGTATAGCTAAACCATCTCAGCCTAAAAGAGAGCAACATTAAAAATAAAAAATTGTTCTACAGGTTCTACAGAGAACATTTTATTTAATTCTTTATTATCAAAGCGTATAAAGCTATATAGAGTGCGCATCTCATACAACAAATTACTATATGGGGTACTGATATTAATAACCCAGCTTCAACATTGGTACCCCAGCTACATAGAGTGCGCATCGTATAAAAATATGTGGGGTTCTGATATTGATAGCCCAGCATTAACCTTTTTTTATACATTTTAAATTGAACTTCGTATGATAAACACGAGCCTCGCCGACGCATAAAAATCTAAAAATATAGAATTACCAGGTGCTACTAAAAGTTATCACTTTCTTGGCGCTAATTTGACTCTATTTAATCTTATAAATAATTAAATTTTAAAACTCAAATGCGCTTATAATACACAAGCAGTTTTAATATAACTCAAAAGTACTTTTGTGCCCTATTTATCGAATCTATATAGTTCGTTGCACTACTACATACACACTTTAAGCATGAAAACAAAAAGCACATTCACACATTACAAAAAAAAAAAAATATATACACATAAGCACAACAACAACAATTATAATTAGTATTCAACAGAATTATTGACTTGAAAAATTGCTGATTAATGCCGCTACTGTGGCTGTATGGCTTGCAGGTAAACAAGTAGATTGGTTGGATAAGTGTGTCCAATTGCATAAATAAGCAATTGTGCATGCATAAATAAAATATATGCAATTTTTTTTTTATTTTTTAATTTAAAATTAAGTCGATTGACACAAACAAAAACAAAAAACGAGAAAAAATTGCAAAATTTACTCAGTTGCACATAATTATGTGTCATTGATTATATCGAAAGTCATTTGTATTGTACTCATACATACATGTATACATACATGCATGAGCTGTGTGCAATGGCTCGACATGCAAATCGAAAAATGACAAACATTATTATCGATTATTATATTTTATTTCATTTTATTGTATACAGTCGATCGGTTAATAAGTATAGCGTGTAAGCTTGTGTAACTTATTGTGTACGAACATGCAAATGACATGCACAGGCAATGTAAATAATGTTTGAGTTCGTTGCAGGCGCTTTAAAGCGTGTCAACAGTAGTTTGCATATTTAAATCAAAAATAGGAAGACTGAGCGGCAAAAGTTTCACTTTAAAAGGAGTATAAACTGTAGAATGAAGCATACTTTTGGGGTTCCATTTGTGCAAACATGCCCCAAAAGTATGCACAGACTTATACAGAGTAACCCCAAAGATATGCAACGATGTCCCCATTTTCGTCTCATTTCGAGTCCTGCAAGAGTTGCTTACAGAAAAACAATGCCTTCATACTTTATAGCGATATCTTCAATAATTCTTTTGACACAATCTTTTTCCTATATATACTGCACAATCAGTCATAAAAGTAAATAACTTCTGCTGTTTAAATTACAATTATTAAACAAGCACATAAACTCAGCATTATGCAAAGCTATAACTTCGCGACACTTCTCTAAGCTACGCCGTTCACAGCATGCAAGTCAGCTAATCTCAATAACATGCACTTGCCACAAATTCAGCTTATCTGCAGCAAATCAGCGGCAACGACAAATCCATTTAATAAGCAATGTTTAAACACAAGCATAAGCAGGATAAGCAAATGAATGAATGTGCACTAAAATCCGGCAGTCACATTGCAACAAGAACAAGCATAACTTGAATACAGGAATATAATAGAATAGCAGGAGTATAAGGTGCTGCAGCAGTAGGAGCAGCAGCAGCATGCCAAAGGATTAAAGCACAACCCTTGCATAAGCAATTGCTGTAGTAAGAGTTTGTTGAAGCCAAAGCACAACAAGACTATCAATGTTGCATAGCAGAGTTGCGAAACCCTTTTGCAGCACAACACGTTGATTAGGTTAATGTCCTTAAGGCATAAGACCATTGGTATTAGCGGCACTGCTAGTGCGATTAAAGCTGTATGCATGGCATGATGAGTTGCATGTTTTACCTTTGATTGCATTGTTTGCGTTTGAAAATGCTTTCTGCCAGAGTTTGGCAAGAAATCCGAGACTGCAACCGCCACTTAGCGCGAGCGCGTAAGCATACAAGTTGCAATAATAACAGCTGCCATTATGCGAGCTAGCAGTGGCTTTTGTGGCAAAGACCAGCGTGTGTGGCAGCATTTGTTGGAAGTGTGGAGTGAGTATCAGCATGGCATGGCATGCAATGCATACCAAAAATGGCATTTTTGCACTTGAGCTTAGTGTAAGGAAGTTGTAGTATGTGTTGGGGTGCATTTGTGTGTGTCTGAGTGTGTGTGTGTGTTTGATTATGTGTGGTGTCTTACCGGAAGTGCATGCGGTTACACACACACGCACACAATTAGTTACTTACACAAGTATGTGTTTGAGTGTGTTTATTTGGCATACTCGGTTGCTCGGTCGCTCAGTCGCTCTTGGTTGCTTTTGTTATCCTTGGTGCTTGTTACTGCATATCGCATATTTGCGACTAAAAGCCTTTTAATCGATTCTAAATGGCTACAAAATTATTTTGTTAATTTGCATTTGCACAACGTTCATATATAGTCCTGTTGTCCTTTGCTGTTGTTGTCGCTGTTGTCTTTGAATTTACTGCTGCAAAGTCGTGAATTTGTAAATTATTTTCATTGTAATGCGAAAGGCTGGGAATGTCATATTTTTCATATGAAAATAATTGCAAACAGGGAAGTTAGGAGGAAGTATTCGAGGAATTGTGCTGCGAATACAGTAAGCTTTGAGCACAAGACGTATCGCTGATGGCGTAAGTTAGCGAAGGAACATGGCATGCTTAAGCGACAATGTTTAAACGTTGATTGAAACTTTCAATGATGAGAATCTTCTGTGACAATCAAAGCCAAAGAGCAATGCAACTTTAAGGAGTACATAAGGAGAAAGTGGTACATACTTCCAAAAGAGAGTATACAAGAAATAATAGAAGGAACAGAAGAACAGTTTATCCAAACTGACGAGTATGGTCAAGGCAGCCAGAAGTGCCGGTAGTGGAGTCGGAAATCATTCTCTTTCCTTGCTTGCAGGTGATTTGGGTTGTCAGCAGGGATGAACTAAGAACATGCATTTCATTGAGAAAGGACACAACATGTATTTCTCTGTCAGAATTCCTAACAGCAGACTGGGTTGCTATCCAGATAAAGCTAGATATCAGCAGAGTCTAATGCGAAGTGGTGATCGCGATTGGCTGCCTCTCAGGTGAGAAGCCTGAGTATTTTTGAATTGACCATTGACAGCCGGTTGAGTGTATCTCTTGATGGATAGTCGTCAAGTTGTATCTATTTCATAACTTTGCTTCATACATATTATAGCGAAGCTAGCTGTAGTAGTGTAAGTCCTACTTTTTTGGTATTGTAATAACTTTTTTATAAGTTATCAGCAAACAAACATTTCTCCATAACATGCCACTATATTCTGAGCCTCCACAGAAGTACAATTCAAAACAATAGCTTCATATTATTTAATTAAGCTGACAGTTGCCAGTCACTCTTACACTCAGTCTCTCCATTCTACCAACCAATACTTCTATGCATTTTAAATACACAACTGCTGCAAACAATTACCTGCAACTTGACAACTTGTTTGAACTCAAGGACTATTTTTTCTCGGTTTGTATTACAATATGAAAGAGAGAGCGAGAGAAGCACACACAAACAAACACACATGATAAAGATGGATAGTGTCAGAGTTACCTGCACAACTTGGAACTGCTAAAAATTGTGCTTCATTACACAAATTCAAGCAGTAAAAGGACATATATGCACGACTAGCTACTGGAACCTATATGAACGCCGCACACAAGGCACTCTTCTGTAGCTGGCTGTCTGTATGTCTGTCTGTCCGTCTGACTGTTGAATTGTGTCAAATTAATTGTCAACTATTTTTGTACGGTTTTATACTACTCTGTGTTGGCATTCAGTACGTTGCAGTTGCTTTTTCTTGATGTACTTGTGTCCTCGTATCTGTTCTGTGTGACTTTTGATAAATTGCATTTAATGGTTGCTGCCAATTAAAAACATTTTCGTAAACATATCTTTTGTAAGTAAAGTCCGGCTCTGTGCTCTTTCAAACTGTTGCTGTCAAGCTGTTTATATACTACAGAAGAGACGAAGCAGATAGTTGCAGCCTTTTGTGGTAGCTTGTTTAAAAAGAGAACTGCTTAAAGTTAATTTATTAAAGGCAGTGACAAGCCACTTTAAATAAAATTTATGCCCAAACTTATGAAATATATTCTAAATGTTTTAAATAAATATTTGAATTTTATTTAAATAATGTCACCAAATAAGCTTTTGCAACGATTTATACTAAATAATATAACGCTGCGCCGCCGCGAAACATTAAAATTAGATAAAATATATTTCCAGCTAAGGACCCAACCATCGGTGTCACACTGTACACATTATTTATGTACGCTGTGCCAAAAGGCAGTTTGTTATATCAACATTTCACAAAATGCGCTATGCTGGGGTCACCAAAGCAGGCAGCGGTCATTGAGTATAGCATGCTTTTAGGCTAACAAGATAGAACGAAGCGAAACGAAAAGAAAAAAAAATTGTTTGAAAAATGCGCTGCTATTTTATGGCGCGCGAACGTGCAATGTGACAGAAGTTTTTACTTTTTTTTTATACACTACAAAATATAGGGCATTAAGGAATATTAAATTTGTGCAAATGTATGTAACATATATGTATGTATATAAAGTGAAGACAATATCTTGAAAATTATAAAAGTAAGCGCTTAAAAATTTGTTTATTTATGCTCTTCTATACTCTCTTTGCAGTTAATGTGTATTAATATAAACTTTTTATTATTAAAATTCTAACAAAATATCGCCTAAAAGCATAAGCGGCACAATATATTTCTAACAAACAATCAAACAATTCTATAATTCAATTATAGCGCAACTAAAAGTCGTACACACTCGCCTGCAGAATGCTTTTGCTGATATCTTCTCTTTTTTAACAACATCAACCGCAAATTAAGTAGATGTCGCCATTATTTTTTCACAGCGCATAAAATTATGCTACAGTTTTTATTTTCTTTGTTTTTTTTTTGTTTGTTTTCTTGCGCTAAGAGTGGACAATGTTGTTAAATAGTGCCTCTCGCCGCAACTCTCGCAGTATGGCTATCTTATTACCCATTCTCTCTCTTTCTCTCTCTTTGTCTCTTCTATATGTATACATTCAACTCAGTTGACTCGACTTCTGCTGTTTCCGTTTCCGGCTGCCATAGCGCGCAACTTCCGTACTCATTCCGCCATTGCCGACTTGTTTAATAAAAAAATTAAGCGCAAAATATGTGCTCAGCACGTAAATAACTCGAGACGCTGATAAACAAAGATAGAAAAAAAAATATAAAAATGTGCAAACAAAATGAGTTGGAATTTTTTTTTTTTTGCCCCCTCCCCACGAATTGGCAACTCATATAAAAAGCTAAAACGTGACCAAATTTCGATTGCATTCGCAGTCTGCAGTCTGTTGTCTGCTGCTGTATTTGCACTTTGTTGTTGTTGTTGTTGTTGATTTTTTAGCTTTTAATTTTTGCTCATTTACTGTGCTTTGGTCATTAAACATTACATTGCGCTTTCCTCCTCTATATTCTTCATTTATTTATTTTTATTTATTTTTATTTACTCTCGTTTGCGCTGCAGCAAATAGACTTCAACTTCCGCTTTGTTGCCTGCTTCTTGATCATTTTATTAGCGCGTGCGAGCGAGCGCCAAAAAAGCGCAGTCTATAAAAGTTGTAAATAGCCAAGAGAAGAAAATTTAAGAAAACACGAAGCTTTTGTACGCTGCAGAAGCTATATTTTGTTCATATATATTGCATAGCTACGGAGACAATTGTTTTGGGAAGAAAATATGTGTTCTTGTGTTATACTTGTTTATACTTCGCAAGCCGGCTTTGGAGCGGCTTTCTAATGCGTGTTCAGCCGGCTCGAAGGACTAAAAAATGTATGAGTTATTGTTTGCTTTACTAGTTATCTATTCTCAAGTGTCCTTGGAACCACAAAAGGCTTGTCTATTCCTTACGAACATTTTTATCAAACGATCTCAACGAACCGACTTCGCATATCGTCAACAGAGATGCAGAGCATGAAACTAAAATGTAGCAGGTGCTTCCATAAGCAACTCATCGTCCTCACATATTAACAAAGGTGCAGGTGCTGTCCAGAAATGTCTACACAGCTGTTCTCTCGCTCCACAGACCATCTCACTAGTTACTATCTCACTAATCGATGCAATGCAATGCATAGACGACAACACGTTGGTATAATTATTTTATCCGAATTCACTATTTCAAGATCTTTATATATATTATATTTCTGTAACTGTTTATCTGAACAAAATATGCATCAAACGCATAATACCGCTCGCACACACTGCATGTAGCACACAAAGTGCAAAAAGACTTTGTAAATAAAAATTGTAGTCGCCTTTTAGGGTTGCGCAGTAAATATATGACTCGAGCATATATATGCAATATACATAATTTATTTTTTGTGTATGTGCTCAATTAAAATGGTAATTTACTTGCGCAGCAACGCGTTTGCAATACTACTTAAATATATTTCTTTAAAATAAATAGCCAGCTGCCCCCCAACTTCGAGCGCCACCACGCACTGCCTCTCATACAACCGCATGCTTTGCTTGTTTGTTTGTCTGCCACTTGGACTTGCTACCGGTTCATTTATTTAGCGCTGCACTCAATGTATATATATAGTCATTCGCATTTGATTTATTACATGAAGCATAAAAGTATGCAATAATTTTGCGCTCAAATGACGCGTAAGGCGACAGCAGCGGTGTGAGTCAGTTTGTGTCTTGCTTTAAGCATTAAAAGTGCTAGAAATTGTGAAAAAAAAAAAGCAATAAACAAACTGTCAACGCTCAATGCGCCTAAAAGTATATACAACAAATATTTTGCACAAAAAGTGACCCGAATTCGAAAAAAACCGAAACAGAAAAGCAAAGCAAAGCAACAACTCAAATGAAATGCACTGAGGCGTAAAAAGAAAAATTGCTTATTCGAGCAGGTTTATTGATATATTGTATCTGTAGCTGTTGCTGCTACGAGAGTATCTGTCGCACTGTACGTCCGATTGTTTGTCTGCTTAAATACCGACACAGCATACATATATGTGTGAGCAAACGTTACCGCAATGCGAAAATAAATGATTATTTAATATTTATTTTCATGTTATGGCTCACAGCTAAAGCCATTTCTCATATGGCGCAACCAAGCAGAAGAAATTACTCGAGCCTATTTAGCCATCTTACGCAGTGTTTGCTGTTTTATTTATGGCTATCTCACTCGCTCAGTATTTGCACATAGTATTTCAAATTAAAGCTTTAAACACTTGAAGCCTAAATGCATGCTGTACTTTTTTTAAATTTTAATTTCTATTTAAATTCCTTTACTATGCAACATTTAACTGGAATTTAAAATTTTATTTAAAAAAAAAAATACTCCTTTAGCAATACTCCTTTTTTTTGACTACTTTTCACTGCTACGTCAAAGTCCTACATACGTACGCATGTGTCCACTTTGTTACGACAAAATATTCACTGAACCGTATAGACAATCAATTTTCTTTTTAGGCTAACGTAATCTATGAACCGACATCAAGGTCCGTCAGCGCAACTATACGCAGTTTGCAGCAGCAGACCGACCGCATGTCAGACATTGTTTCATTCATTTATTGAAAAGCAAAGAATGTAACTGTACGTCAATGCCTTCATTCATTTATTTTTGTTACGAATCACTTTTCATGCCAGAGCATGCCAGCCAGGCAAAACGGTCAGACACGATCCTTTGGCTAGCATCCTTCGCTTTTGGCACTAATGCTGCTATATTTAATGAATTGGAAGCTAATAAGCAAGCGATATTACTTCTTTAACCAAGCCATGACTATTTATTACTTTTATACAATCTATATGCGGGGAGGAGGAGCAACTCTTGTCCTTTTTTTTTTTATGCTATTTTTATTGATTTTGTTAGGAAGGAAGTTTTTCATTTTATTAGATTTGTGTAGTCACTGAGTTATTTTGTTTGACTGTTATTAAGTTTTTTTCGGAACTTTTTTTTTGATGCGAAAAGAAAAGTGTTGCATTGATAGATTGAAAATGGATTCCTTTGACTGCTTTAATATTGTTTAAGAAAGATTTAGGAATGCAGAAGAAGTAGCAGTTAGAAATAATTTTTTGCTGGAGCATGAAGCGTTGTGCCTGTAGCTTTTAAGTGGTAAAACTGAAGCACGCTTAAGGTGAACGTCCGATGCACCGTTGCAAATTTTGATAATGGAGAAGTCTTGTTGACAGTTGGTGCAAAAAAGAAAGAAATATACAGTAGGCAAAAAAGGAAAGAGAGCTGCTTTAGCATGACAGTGTGAAAATTAATGGACAAAGAATAAAATAGTAGAGAGCAGCTTTAGCATGTAATGCAAATGTTAATGAGGTATTGCACGTTAAATCTTCTGCGTATGTAATAAGCCTCAGACTATAAGGCCTGCTATTTTTTCATTAATTTTTTTATGGCAAGCCGAGAGTTTAACCATTTTATTGCTTACGCTTTTAAGTTAAAGTACAAAACACACCTGCAACAATTTATTAAAAAAAAAAACCTTGCAACATATCTAAAACTAAACACTTGAAGCTGCTATACTCCGCACAGAGTTTAAAAGCAACTTTAAAAATTCTTGAAAAATCTCAATGGAACTTTTTTATTTCAATTGAATTTCTATAGTTTTAATGAATTTCTAACATTCTTACTTTACTCCCTAAAGAAATCTTCAACAAAAAAGAAAATGTTACACGACTTGCTTTTTCCTCAAACTTGCGCACTTTCCTCAAACCGGAAGCGACGACATATTGCTTTTGCTACTTGTGACATTTCATTTTATAGAAGTATATCTTTAACATTGCATGTCACTTACACATACGCTCACGTGCACTAAGTGTTTTCTAAATTATGGTAATTTATAAACCCGTATACTCGTCTCGCTACGTACGTACATCCTTTTTCAAACATGCCTGACTGCCACATTTACGCATTCCGTTTACAACTTTTGCTTAACTTCCTGCTGCTGCTGCACGTCAAATGTATTTTCCATAGATGTGATGTTTTTTTTTCCAAATGCAAAAATAATGCACAAAATGCTTAAATATATGTATATAACAGTAAATATATATATATATATATATATATATATATATATGTAAAGCCTTGTTTATATATTTGTATATTTGCAAAACTCATTTGTATGAGTGCCTTTCGTTTTGTCGTCGTAATTTTCCAGTTGCGCAAAGACAAAGTATGTCAAAAGTTGACTTTTACTCGGCACTCGTCACCTACTCAAATACGTTAGTGCAACATTTACCCAGGACTTCGTTCCATTTCATCACTTAAACACTACTTTGGCATGCCGCCTACCATTAGACTATATGTCTTTGCAATGTAACGTCATGCTTAATCTGTACGAGGTTTGTTTGTATAGTTTTAATATGATATTTCTTATTAGAGATAACAAAAAAAAAAAAAAAGGAAAGGCATGGTTGATAAAAATTTTCTCTATGAAAACTTACAGAAAGTGATTTAAATTGAATAAAAGGCGATTTTTCTTTTCACCTTACAATAGTCTGGGTTACTAACTGCCAAATATTAATTTTCTTCTATTCGACTTCTTTTTTTGTTTTTTTTTTTTATTAAAAATTATTATTAATCTAAAAATTCTCTGCACAAACTTTTTAAACAACACTCGACCACTTTACTTCGCTCGTTTGTTGCTGCTGCTACATATTCTGTTGCATACTTTTGTGCAATTAGCAGTGTGTGTGAGTATGTGTGTGAGAGAGATAGCGAAAATAGAAGTTTGAAGTGAATTTTCAACAGTAACAACTGTAAAATGTTTCTAATTGTTTTGCCTACATTAACCCACGTCAAACAAACTCAACAGACAGCGGAAGAGTAAAAGAAAGAATGGGTTGCGCGCATGTTGGAAAGAGAGACAAATACGCCTGCACGTGCTGAATAGTGTTGTTAGCTGTCGACATACGTTTGCAACTGTTCGTGTGTAATATTGTTGCTGACTTTGATATATGCGAGTATATTAAAATGTTTAAGAACCGACAACTCACACACACAGACACACAGCTACACAAAGTGGCAGCCATTTGCTAGCTAAGCTCTTACTCGTAGCCCTTTCCTCTTACACTCGCTTTCACTCTTACCATTGCAACGTTGCATTTTGCGCACATTTAGCATAACTTTCAACACTTTGTTGCGGTTTAGTGTTATTAAAGTGTACAGTGGGATGTGTCTAGGGCAAGGGTTACAAGTTAATGTGTTGAAAAGTAAAATTTTTTTAGGCATTTGCTGTGCATTTTGTTAGGAGAAAGTAATATTTTTTTTTAATTTAAAGTGAATAGTATTGGAAAACACCTAAGAAAAGTGTTTAAAAGTAAACAAATTTTGATTTATCTGCCATCATTCGGCTCAATAATAAAAGCAAAAGCAGCAAAGACAAATTAAATAAGAATAGAAAGGATAGAAAAAAATATTTAAGCACTATAAAAGCGTAAATTTTTGCCGCCTTTTTTCTGCTTTTAATAACAGTTAATAGGCGTGCATTATACAACACTAATTTGTACTGAATACTATTTGGAAGTGCAAAAGTGTTGAATAAAATTTATTACATGGCAAGCATGTGTGCCACTACTTTCTTCCTCTCTTTCCTTATGCCTGCTATTATACCAAAGCAAAAATTCAACTCTTTTCTAGTTTTTTATTAAAAAAACATTTAAACTGACTTAAAATCCAAGCAATATCCCCGCCTATAAGCAATATTTTCTACGTGTACAAACACAAACAATAAACGTACTCAGAAATGCACTTATGAACGAACTAAAGGACTGCCATAGCACAAAACAAACATCATAAGCAAAAGGAGCAACGCTGCAGCGTGGTGTCGCAGTATATGCATCAAATGAATGTGCAACATACAACTGTTGCACATGCAGCGACAGTAAAAAGTGCACCAGTCACAGACAACAACTCAACAAGACTGACAACGTTGACTGCTCAAAGGACTTGTGCACACTTGAGGCAAAATGAACTTAGTTTTGTCGTTGAGTAGTGCGCCAGTATGACATACAGATAGACAGACAGACATGACAGAAAAATGTGCAGGGGTCTACGCTAGCTAAAGTATGAAAACGCTTAGATACTTCAAAACAAGCTCATCAACAACTACAAGGACAACTGAAGTAACGCTAACTGAAATCAACGTCAAGGAAATAAGTGCAACAGCAACAACAACAACCACAAACTGCAGGACACTTGCAGGTTCATATCCTGCCGTATGACTTGCCGCATTGATGCAATGAAGTGCAATTGTCGTTGTCATTTTCAATTGAATGTGATTCGATGAAAGGATGCAGAAAGAAAAGAAAATAAAAAAATAAATATTGCGCAAAATAAACAAATATAATGAAGTAAAATGAAATGTTTGCGGTCATAGAAAACAGAGCGTTTGACAGACGCTTACAATCAGTAAAAAGCAGCAGACAGACAGGCATTCATTTTCTACGGCAGTTTCAAGTAGAAAAGCGCATTCAAGTGACACTTCTTGTGTGCAGCACTTGTTGTCGTTCGTAGTACTTTGAGCGCTCGACTTGAAGTTACTTTAAAAATTTTTATTTAAAGAAAAATATTAGCTACAAGCCTTTCCGCCTATAAATTAGAAATTAAAATCAACAAAAAAATATTTTATTCTATTTTCTTCAATTTTTTTCGTCCCTTTTCCAATTAGCTTCAGAATCAACCATTTGGAATTTATGCATGTTGGCGCTTTTGCTCAAATGCGAATGTGTTATCCGAGTGTGAACTGATTCAAACTGAAGTTGCTCTAAGAATTTTGATTAGTTCTAGTCTACGCCAAATTAATCTAACCAACGAAAATTGGTTGTGTTCGTTCATAAAAATGCAAAACATAAAATGTCAGAACACATAAAACGAGACACAGCTGAAGATTCTAGAAGATTTTGGTGTGCTATGATTTGTGTTGTGTGAAGGATTAACATTTTTAAGCAAAAAAAAAATGGCTTAAAAGCAACAAAAAGTGTAAAAAAAATTGAAGCTAGGTTCCTTATAAGCAACATATTAAAGCACTACTCCCACAGCTGCATTCATCTTTTTAAAAATATTTTAAATGAATGCCAACTGCTTGGTCACTTCCACTTACGTGTTAACAATACTGCACAACAGCTGGAAGATTATCGGTTCGGACAGATCCATTGCAGGTGCGGCTAACAGAATCGGTAACAAATGTTGCTAACATGCTTAGATAAACGCAACTCTGTTAAGATCAACGAAGAAATGTTATTAACATAATTAAATTGAGCCGACTCTGTTAAGTTTAAAGAATGTTATTAAGATGATGATAAAGCTGTTATGTTAAATATCATTAGGAATACTGTTAAGGCTGTTAAGTGAAGGAATTAATATTTTTGTATATCTATTTCTATTATATATCTTTACCAGCCTGTAAATTGGCAAGAAGCGGTCAACGAACCTCAAAAGGACGAACAGAGAAAATAGCGGCATAATATCGAGAAGTTCATCAGTTAATACGGCCGGAAATTTAAGCTGAAATCACTCAAGCCTATTCACTCATATTGAGTGAATGGCGCTTTGGTAGATTTCTTCAAGGAGCTGAAGTACCTCATGGAAGATTCCTTAGAACAAATAATGAAGAAAGCCACTATGGGCATTGCTGCGATGAACTGAAGATGTACTTAAAATAAAGAAATGGATGAATCTAAAAATGGACCTGTGAGAGCATTGTTTGGGCGTTAGACGTGCTTCTAAATTTAATGCCCCTGAATCTTTATACCCATCATCAGGCGAATAGTGTCATCGTAGGGATAGAAGGAATGTTGGTGATTGTAGGGCTTACTTCAAGAATCAAGCAAGGATATATTAACAGACTCCCAAGCTAGATCTCAGCATTAACGGAAAATGGATAAACAAAGCACTGAACCATGATGTTAAGCCTGGAACAATCAGCTGACTTACAGACGGTTTCCTAGCTGACAATCTAGAAAGTTTCAATAGGATTACTTAGTGGGTACCCGGTCATGCGTGTATACCAGAAACGGAAGAAGACAACTTGGTAAGAAGAAAGGAAGCATCTCGCTTCACAGGTCCTGAGCCATACTGCAGACTCTGACCACACACAATTAGAATCCTAGTACCAGAGAAGTACACTAAAGCAAGATAATTTTTCTGGGAGAAGTGTTAAAGAAAAATGGGAGGAAAGTATTTTTTATTGAAGTATATTGCTTAGAGTTGGGCAAAATAATAAATAATCTAGACGCTGAGAATTCAGAACAAAATGTGTCAACTGAGCCAAGCTCAATAAAGATCACCTAAACAGCAAGAGAGAGTCAGAACACAATAACTGAAAAAATGGGAGGACGAAAGAATTTTTATAAATTGAAAAATTGCATTAGTTTAAGCTGCACAGTTGCAAATTTTTTATACATTACAACTTAAAATCTTCATCAATTCAATTCAGTTTAACTATTTCCAACAAAAATTATTTCCACTCTAAAAATTAGAGGCTTTCTAAGAGCTCTCCAAAAGCTGCTTTTGCTACGCACTGTTTGTTTGAGAAAATGTTTTATTGTAAACCAAAATTTGCAGCGAATTACTTTCTAAAAACATGAAATAATATTTAAAACTTGACAAAAATATACAAAACTTTTGTGCGGCCAAATAGGACAGACTACGCCTTAAGGCTGCGCCTTAAAACAAAACTCAAAATTTCGAAAAGTTGGAAAACTATGCCAAGCGACTCAGCTTCCGCTGCGGTTTATATTGTTGCAATTTCCAAATAAAAAAAAAGAAAAAAGAATTAAAACAACATTGAAGCATTGCATTGTGCCAATTCTGTTAGCTTAGCAGTTTTTTTGTTTTTTTTTGTGCTAACTTCCTGTTGTCCTGTTATGCTATACGCTGCACAAAAGCATTCATGCAGCACAATTCTTTGGGTTTCTACCGAATTCTTTTTTGCTGAAATTTCAATTCTTTTTATTTTACGCATAACTCAAAAGTTAGAAAATAAAAGAAATTCAATTCGATTCATGTCCTTCATGCCTGCGCTTGTGTGTTTGTATTTGCTTTTGCCTGTGCGTCAAAAGAAAACACAAATAGCACAAAATTGAAACGGAAATAGGAAGTTAGAGATGTGAGATGCCAGCAAGAAAACAAAAAAATAGAAATGCAATGAAAAGCAAGAATGAGCGAAAGCTTAAAAAGTCATTGAAATGCATTCATTGATGACTTCGAGGCAGCGATTTTTTCAAAAAGGAATTTTTTTTTTTTTTTTTTGATTCAATGCCACTTGAAATGCTTCATGCGCCGAAACGCAAGTCAAGTGCATGAAATCGCCAAATGGAAGTGTCCACTTGGTTTGATTTTTGCATTTTTGCCAGTCGTGCGTAGGACTTGCTAACTCAATTTTTTTTTTTCTTTACTTCAAGTAGTTGTATTTTGGCAATTTCTTCTTCTACATTGCTGTCGTACAAAAGTAAATTGGTAAAATTTTGCTCCGCCCACCACACAATGCAAGTAATAAAGCCTTCGAGGCTATAGCAACACACTCCTTGTGTGAATTTCATCAGCTTTATTTGTCGGCTTTATTGTGATGAGCAGTGGCGCTGCCGCCATTTTTTTTTATTTTTACTGTTTATAAGCTGCTAAAATTGTTTTCATATGCCCCCATCAGCTGTCGCTATATACGTTTCCAGCTCCAACTCAGCTCAGCTAAATGTTGCTCTGACATTAAATGATTTTCTTCTTCTTGCTGTCTTTTGGCTGCTATTTTATTTCATGTACATACACGACGACTATGCGGTATTGTTGTCCTTGTTTGCTTTTGGTATATTTTTTTTTTTATATTTTGTCGGTGACTCTCTGCGGAGCAATGAGCATAAACGTTTTCATTTATTGTTTGTGGTTGTATATAATATTAAAAAAAAAAAATACAGAAAGGAAAAAAAAATCCTGAAAAAATTGTACTTTTATGTTTGTTCATTGTTTTGCCGCTCATGTGCTGTGCCATACATCGTACATACACAATAATTGGCTTTGGTTTGTGTCGCGGTCTCATAAGTGAATTTTTCTGTGGTGTTAATGGCGTTGGGCAGATATTGGCTTGCAAAAAAAAGAAAAAAATATGACAGCAAAAAAAAAAAAAACTGACAAATGAGCAGAGAAAATAAATCACTACTTTTCCTTCTGTTGAGCTTTCATTAGAAGCAAAGTTTTGGTATGAGTAGCAGAATATATACTTTTTTTTTTCAAAATCCTTTGAATATGCTGAGTATAAAAGGTTTTTATTCACACAGCGCAAGAAATAAGAACACATGCAGTATATGTTTCCTCCTCCCCATGAAGTAGTGGAGTAGTGGAAAATTTTGTATTTTTTTCAACCCTTTTTATCACATTTCGGTATGCATTTGTTAAACTGAAGTCTCTCTTACGTAGCACCTGTTATGCAGCAACATCAGCACCTTCTAAATGTAACCGATTTATAAGCAATATTTTTTAACTACAACAGAAACCAGATTCCTTATTTACAAATTGCTTCTACTGAAGTGTTGTCCTTGCAGCCATATCTGTCTATATTTCTTCTTCTTTTTTTTTCTTACCACTCAAACCTTAAAAAATATTTTTAAATAAATGCAGCACAATTTATTTATCCAACCAACTTCGACTCAATTATGCAACGCTTTTTCATTTCAGTATAACATAAGAAAAAAAAAAGTAAAAAAAAAGGCAGAAAGAAAATGAATGAAATCTATTGACAAGTAAAACTTTATGCAAAATATAAGAAAAAAAAAGGACGGAAAGTCGCAAGCAACGACTCATAAATATTCAAAGTTTTTGCCATTATTTATTTTTATTATTGCTAGGACTTTATGCAATGCCGGCCGCGATACAAGTATTTCTTGATATTGTATCCTTTTATTTGTTTATTTTGTTTTTCATGTATTTTTATTTTACAAACTTTGCTGATTCTTCGTTTGCCAATTTTGTATAACATTCTGCTCCTTTATTTTTTTTTTTTATTTTATGCTTTACAATGTCCTTTTTATTTTATGTTATATTGACTTTAATAACATCGACGCTGCAGGGCATGGAAAAAATATTTTTCTTTTGGAATCACGAAATATTTGGCTATAAAACCATAAAAAAAAGAAAGTTTAAATCTTAAATTTAACTCAGCTGCCTCAACCTATGCCGTTTGTGGCACAAATAAGACTTAATTAAGCAGCGACAACGACGCGTACCTATAGACAACGGACAGACTAAAGCGTTTGTGTACTTGACGGCATATCCTGCAGCCATAACTAAGTAAATTGCAGACAAAAATAGCTACACTGTCAATTGGAATTGCAACGTTTGTCGCCGACTTGCCGACTTGTAATTGCTAAAAGTAATTTCATTACCTAAGCTTTCGACACTTTACGAATTTGCGCGTCGAAATGTGGCGACAAGGATATGGTATATGCTGTCTCTTTCTATTTAGTACTGCCACATAAATCTGCCATTTGCGACCTTTGCACAGTGTCGTCGACGGCAATGAAATTTAGCGAACGCTTTACAGCACTCATCTCTAATTTAGCCTTGGCAAGCCAACTGCAAAATGACAAAATGGCGTACTACATGCATGTCTATGCTTGTTACATGTGCGCCGCCGACATTTTGTTTATGGCAACTGTATAGTGCTTTCATTTTGTCAATGCGTTATACTGTCTCGCAGCCAAAAAAAAAATTGACAACAATTCGCATAAAAATGTCTACGTTTTTCAACACTGTTTTTTTTTTTTTTTTTTTATATTTCATATTAATTAAATAGACCTTGTGCACAGTCTGTACTAAGCGGATCTGCACTGCTTTATAATTATTTTTCTTGGAAAAGTGTTGCTAAATGCTGCCTAATTTATGACGTCAATGAAGCAGTGGCAAATGAAGCATAAATAATTTCTCCTTTTTTTTTTCTTCCTTGTAATAAGCTTATGTTGACAGACAAAATTTGTCTTAA
Source organism: Leucophenga maculata (assembly GCA_035044805.1). NCBI lineage: Eukaryota > Metazoa > Arthropoda > Insecta > Diptera > Drosophilidae > Leucophenga > Leucophenga maculata. Next base: position 707,986 of record JAWNNP010002289.1, read on the forward strand.
TTGAATTGATTGAGCAGTGAATTAAATCCTGTGGAACTTCAATTAATTAAGATACATATCTGTACTGAGTAAGTCGAGTCAGGCATAATTAACTGCTTTTCATTTATGAAATACCAATTGAATTTAGTCGCTCTTTAAAGTCTACAAGTTTGACTTTGAGTAATGTTTTTTTCGAAACAATTTCGCTTCTAAAACTTTTCTAAAATGGATTTACTAAAGTGTATCTACTTAAGTCTCCATTGCCATCATCAGCTTCTTTCATCTGTCTGCCTGTCTGTCTGTCAGATACATATGTAGTTATGTCTTACAGTGCAACATGTAAGTGAGAGTTTGTAATCACTTCTAAGTCCTTGTAATGCCAACTGATAATATCTTTCAATTTTATGTGAAACTTTTGCCGAAGCGCATAAAGTGTGCAGTAAACGTTTTATTTTTTTTGCTTTTACAAGTGTGGCATGAAATTTCAAAAGAAATTTAAAAAAAAAAAAAACAGTGTTGAAAAATTTTATAAATAAAACTTGAAAGCTTGAAAAAGTAGCAGTTAAGCGACTACCTTAAACTATTAATTATTTAATTATAAGACTAGCTTGAAACATGGAAACATGGCTTCAGACAAGAGCACAAATCTTTATACCGGCGTACAATCTCCACAAAGTAGACCACCACAGTAACAGGTGTTACAGGTGCTGCTGCGCTCATTAAACAGCAGATTTCGTATTTTCAACATGAACCTGCAAGTACTGCTAAGCTGCAAATTGCCACCATTCAAGTTGCCAACAGTAAGCGTAAGTTAAAAGTTTCGTCGCTATATTTGCCTCCCAATCACATATGGGCAACAACAGAATTTGATCTATTATTCCATGGTCTCGGAAATATGTTTCTTATAGGAGGAGATTTTTATGCCAAGAACTGAATGCTATGCAAAATACATCAGCTCAGATATTAGCGACAGCTCATGCAACTTTTTTCCCTTTTGCTCAAAGCCATACACCAAAAGCAATTGACCTAGCAATGGGCTTCATCCTAATGACGTGATTACCAGCTTTCATCCGACCATCTTCCCCTTGTAGCTGTCTTTAACACCGCACCGAAGATTAAAATACCGAAAGGCTGATTGCTTGAGTTTCGTCGAGATCTGGAAAAAACCTTAGACCTTCATCTTGATATACACATTCCAGATGACATTGATAATGCGCATGCGTTATATCTTGATAAAGTTCACTCTGCTGCCCTTCTTGCTACTCACAATAATGCATCACAGACATCCAATGGCGCTAGAGGCACTATTGCTGATCAAGAGAAGGCTTAGAAGGCAATACTTTTGCACGCGGGATCCGAATGTGGATAGAGTCCACGCAGAGTAGCAAATAGCGTGAAAAAACTTCTAGCAATACACAAACAATGCAAAACTGAACGGTCCTTGGCGAATGTCTCACCGGATGATGCGACAAAACAGCAGGTGGCCTCTTAATTCCCATTCAGGTTGGTTCAGGATGGCTGACGGATTCTGGCAAACTCTCCAAGCGAACGAGTATCGGCATTTGCTGTCAACTTAGAAAATCGCTTCAAACAGTTTGGTCTTGAAGCACGTGAGGTCCTGTCGGTACTTGATACACCCGGCCAACTTTGCCTGCCAGTCGCTCCCATAACAGTGGAAGATGTATCGGCGCTCTGAAACCCAAAAAAATTCCTGGAGTAGATGTGCTAGACAACTTTACTTTAAAAGTATTGAAATTGAAAGCCGTTCTCTTTTTGGTGCTCATCTTCAATGCTGTGCTGAGGCTGGAACATATATCTAAGCAATGGAAGAAGGCAAAGATCTGCACGATTCATAAGGCTGGCAAAAATCCCTCTAACTTGGAAGGGAAGGAAGGCATATAAGTCTGCTGCCTACGGTTTCAAAATTATTTCAGCGCTGTCTATTGACACGAATCTTTGATGTGAGTAAAGTCAGGAGCTGGATATCCTTCTTTCAATAGGATTCGAGGCAAAGTAGTACGTGGTTACGGCTTATCTTGACATTAAGCAGGCGTTTGATCTAGATTGACATGATGTGCTGCTAAGTAAGCTTAAGAGTCCTCTGTTGCCTCAGCTGTGGTTAATAATGCACAGTTATTTGCATGACAGGGCTTTTCTGTGGTATTGGATGGCGTGGAGTCCACTGTCAAGGCCATACGTGTGGGAGTTCCACAGGGCAGTGCGCTGGGCCCGCTGCTATACACACAGTTCACGCACGACATGCTCACTGGCTATGTTATACCAATTGAAAATGCTCAAAATTTGCTCATTGCAACATTTGCAGATGACACAGCTATCCTGGTTAGAGACAGCTATATATATATATGAAGCACCTGCTCTCGTGCAATACTTGCGTAGCTTTGAGCGATGGGCTATATGATGGAAGATTGGCATTTATCCTAATAAAAATTTAGCTGAATTAGCCACAACAAGAAATATTTTCCATAAAAAACACAGCAAGTTGAGACAGTTTTATATGAGGGCTACTTCTACTAGAGGGCTGGTCTAAACATTTATGGATTATTATATAAGGATTGAAGATAAGATAAAACTATTTTGGCTTCTCTAAATAAATTAAATACAACAATTAAAAAAAGTGTACATACAAAAATTCAGAAGGAAGTTTTGGTTTAATATGTTTAGTGTCATTGCCCCCTTAAGGAGGGGGAGTAGCATATACAATGAATGCAAGTGACATAAAGAAGGAATAAGAGCTGCTGTATATACAAATTTTAATGAACTAACTATAGTCTACAAGTTCTTAATGTTCATAGGGACAGCCAGACAGACGGACAGATGGATATATCTATACCAACTCGACTTTTGTTGCTGATCAAGAAAATTTATATATACATATAATGTATAGTGTCTGCCTTGACTCTTGTTGTTTGTTACATACACTTGCAGGTGGTTAATATACGCTTTTAACCCTTTTTAAGCGTATTTTTATAGTTCCTTGACACTTTTTGAAACTACATAACTGAAGGACAGAGCTTGAATATACTTAAATATGTTTTATGAATTCTCATTGTGATTTTTTTTTTATTTAAAAAATCTTTAAGAGTAGTAAAATGGTCTCAGCTAATTTTCGCATATATCAACACAAAAGAAAAAAATGCATATAAAATAAAGAATGAAAAATGCTGAGCAATGCACCAATAAATTTCAAACCAAAAGCTTACAAAAAAATGTTCAACAAATAAATTTGCATTAGGATGCAGCATTCAATTGAAATGGGTAATGCATGGCACTTCTAAGCGCCACTCAAGAGACCACCCTACTGAAACCAGTTTTAAACACACCCACGACTCCTTTTTTTTTTTTTTTGTTCTCCTTCTTGCGTTGGCAATAATTCTTTTAACTCTGAAGATGCTTAAAATATTTTATGTGCGTGCGCTGTTAAGTAGAAAAAAAAAAAAAAAAAAATGTCTGCAACTGTAGAGCAGCCACAAAATATTTGGCTCAGCATGTCTGTGACGCCCACTGCCGAAATGTGGGCGTAGCAAGCGTGCACTTAAGTTGAATAATGCGCGTAAATAAATTTAAAAAAAAAAAAAAAAACTATATATAAAAATTAAAAAAAGGAAGCAGCAAACTGAAGGCAAGGCGTGAAAGGACAACTGAAAAGAAATATATAAACTATAATAAAAAGTGAATGAAAATGCATTTCGTTGCAATGCAATGTGCAGCTGAGATAAATGAGTTTAAATGGTTTTGCAATGTGCAAGCATGTCGAGGGAATGCAATGAGCTGAAAGTACTTTATACAGTACTAAAGGCAGCTACTTAAATTTATTGCATGGAAAATAATGCAGAAAGCTAAGTTGCTTGCTTATAGCTTGACAAATTAAATTTGCTTTCTGGAAATTGAAGTGGCACAGTTTCGGTATTGGCGAAATTTTCATTAAACCATTTGAAACAAGCTTATAAAGTTGCAAAATCAATAAATGAAATAAATAAACAGGCAATTTACAGCACAAGGATATATATTTATGACAGGAAAAAAAGAAAAAGCTCATAAAACTCATGCGACAAACTGCCAACTCGTCAAAAATTATAAAGCACCAAGGCGCACCTACACTTAAAACAAAGAGCACTGAAATCAAAATGACACACAAAGGACACTGCCGCAACTCTCATACGTACGTGCATTTACTTTTGTAAGTCACTTTATGCGTACATAAGTGCCTTCAGCGCATCGTAAAACTGACTCTGTCAAGTATGACGAGTAGGAGGACGACGACTTTCGCATATAAAAATCAGCGCAATACAAGTAAAATGACAATTTTTATTTAAATACAGCAGGCAAGGCAGTGTATGGCGTAAGGACTACGACAAGGATACGCATTGTGAAAATCTGCTTATACAAATAAAGCTACTGACAGTTGAATTGTCTTCCTTTTCTTTGCTTTACTGAAAAGTTTTTGCCTTTTTTTTTTATATATTTTTTTTTCCCGAGCTTATTACCAGGCAAGCTAGTTAGATTGCTGCTGATTGAATAAAGGATAACTACATATGTACGTGTATCGATAGATTTCTATGCGTGCACACATATGAGTATGTGTGTGTTTGTGTGCGTGTGTGTCCTTGCGCAACTCAAATAAGACAAAAGCTGGCGCCTGTCGCCATTCTTATTGTACAACGTTTCCAAGCAAATCGAGTTTGTCGCCAATATTCAATTTTCGAAATTGAAGAAAACCAATAAAAAGAAGAAAAAAGTAAGATGAATCAGCAGCTAAAAGTTGCTGTAGAAGAGGGCCAAGGAAGCAACTTAAGTAATAGCGAAAAAGTAAAGAAAAGTAGCTAAGCTGCTGTAAAATAAAAATTTACACATATTACGAGTATATATAGATCCATATATTGCTGAGAAAGTAACAGCTAGCCTACATAAGTGTGAGCGAAATGGCAATACATTGAAATATTGTAATATTTCGTTTGTTTGCATGCATGGGGAAGTATAATGTGTAAAGAAGAGTCTTTAGTGACGCGAGTAGATTCAATAAAGTTCTTTATTAAATTTTTTGAACTTTAAAAGACAAAGAGAGAGAGAGAGAAGTAAAGAGAAAGAATTATGAAGAGACAAACAGTGATTGAGAGTGTGAAAACATTCACAACTTTTGCTTCACTTTGCTATTGTATAAATAAAATATATTACAGCGAGGCTAGCTGTAGGAGTGTGAATTGCTGTTCTAGCTGTAGCAGTGTATTATGTGAATAAAGCAGGTGCTGAGAGCACTAATAGAAACAAAGAGAGATAGAGACAAAAAGATAAAAGAAGAGAGAGAGAGAGAGAGAGAGAGAGGTAAGCAGATTGAAGGAGACGCAGAAGGAAGTACAGAAAGAGTGACATTCAAAGCATTTACTTTGCTTTGCTACTGTATACAAAAATAAAAATAAATATTATAGCGAAGCTAGCTGTAGCGGTGTGTAGCACTCAGCTATGTTGCTGTTTCTCTCTCAAAGCATTTACTTTGCTTTGCTACTGTATAAAAAAAATAAAAATAAATATTATAGCGAAGCTAGCTGTAGCGGTGTAAATAGCTCTTCCGAGTTGTTGTTGCTCGTGTTTTTATTTTCTTATTGTAAATCCTTATTTTCTTACTTATCAGTCATTCATTGTCAGTAAACACACATTCAATGTTTATCAAAGCTAGCTGTAGCAGTGTGTGATGTAAGTGAATTCTCTTTCTCTGCCGACAGCAAGAGACACATTAGGCTTCACTTTTGCAAAAATTATTTTCTAAATAATACTTTTGTGTTTCTTTTTTTTTTTGTATTTATGCTCTTTTATGTCTCAACTTATATTAATTTTAATATTTAAAACAATTTAGTATTCAATTCTTAAATATTTTTGACTTCTTAATCTAAATTGTTCCACTTTAATAACTTGGCTTGTCCACTAGGTCATTGCTGTCTCGTTGACTCGTTGTCCTGTCTGAGACGTTGATAACCTATCAACATAAATTTCAACGCAAACGACATTGCAACTGACAGATATATAGCGCTACTTAGAGAGCACTACTACTACTACTACTGACTGACTGACAAAGGGTAAGACAAGCGGGAAGCGTTTTATGCAATCAAACTAGCAATTTTCGAAAATGCAAGAAGCAACAAGGAGCAGCAAACAACTACGCCATGTAAAAAGTGGCAAGCAAGTGGCAGCCAAGTGGAAAAAATCAATGAAACTACAACTTGATTCCTGAAGAATTAGTAGAGCAGAAGCTGGTGCATGAGCTGGTGGCATGGCACAAAACGAGACATGTTGACGACAGCATCAGCTGCAACAAAGACTTGCATCTTGTCAGCAACATGAAGCATTACAGTCAGCAACAGAGCAAAGGAATTTTTATTGTACGAATCCTTTTTTTTTTTGCTTCTTGCTTGTAACTTCATTGATTTTAGCTGCCGTTGTCACATGTACGAGTATTCGTATTTTCCCCTACAAACTGTTTGTATGAAATTATGAATGGAATGCTGCCAAAAAGCAGGAACAATTCAGCGAGTGTTGAGCGGGGTCAGCATGCCACAACGAGGCATGTCAATGAACTCAACGAACGTACACAGTCAGCTTTCCGTGTCCTTTGAAAATTATGCACAAATATGCATTATGTTTTGTGGTTGCCACATTGTGCAATTTGGTTTGGTTTGGTTTTAAGTTAAGGGTTGCCTTGGTATTTTTTAGTATTTTTTTTTTTTTTTGGCAACACAACTTGTTGTTAGTTTTGGCTGACAAACGAGGCCAATGAACACTTGTGTGTGTGGAGAAAGTGGCATGGAGTGTAGTGCTTAGTTTAGTGATGTTGGCTAAGGAGTTGGTCGTCGTATAACTCGGGGTTTTAAATGTGGTTGCTGCAGTGCATGTGCGAGAAATTTAAGCTCAAATAGAGAAGCTAAATATTCTTTTTTTTTTGGAGATACAATCAAATTTATTTAACTGAAAGTATTCTCCCAAATATCTTTTTTTCCGATCAACCATTTGAATTCAGGTGTCAAATGTCTTGTCTATAAAATTGTTCATGCACACGAAGAATTTGTGTGAAGCAAGCATTTGATCGTATCGTGCACGATTGAATCATTTTCAAAATGAAATATGGCTTCATGTGGCATTTCTTTCTTCTTTTGAATAATTGTAGGGATGAGGTCTCTATAATCTATGATATAGAGGCAGTTTTTCCAATGATACGAAGGATCTGTAGAAATTGTTGTTCATATTATATAATCAAACTCTCGAATGTTTACATCGCCTCAAACACTTGATTAAAAGCCTTAAAGTATGCAAAGTAAACTTTAGTAAATATTTTTTTTGAGCAAACACTCACTGCACACTGCTACATATTACTGTAGGTGTCAGTTAAACACGGTAACGAGTATTTACATACACATACACATACCTGTACGCTACCAGCCAGCGTCCACACAGACAGCTCGACCGCCGGACAGTCAGTATTACAACATTGACGAACGGTCATTACTAGCGCTCGTAGGCCATTGAGGTCAATTTTATATAAGCAAAGTGCATGGGCGTAGTGTTGTAAAATGCTTGTATATACACAGAGTAAAACTTTTCACTCTAAAGTATGCAGACCACAAACATGCTCGTACTATTAGTTCAATAAGTGTAATTAAAAATGAAATTGAAAGAAAATTTTTACCACACAAAGAGCGCAAAACAACATAAAATATAAAAGATTCTGCACTGTGATATGTGAGAGAGTTGCCAGCACATTTGCTGCACACCTTACTGCAGTGGTAAATGCGGTTTTCCCCACATTCTATTATTTTTTTTTTGAAAGCACCAACCAGCCAACCTTTTCCCTTTTCACTTACAATCAGTTTTTCAGCTTGATTTGATTGAAAGTTCAAAGCTATTAGCATGAAAGGCAACTTTAAAGTCCTATAATGCCATATGAACGATTTATGCATTGCTTTTATATATGTTTTATGACAGACAGACAGGCAGTCAGCATACATTTGATTTTTGTGTTGCCTGCTTTTAGGCGCGCACTAGGCTTGCTTAACCTCAACCACGCTACATGTCAGACAGCGAGACAGACAGACAGACAGACAGCCTGCCCACTTAGAGCGTCTATTCATTGTCTGTCAGTCAAATAGTCAGCAGCTGATTGAACTTGATGGACGTTGGTTAATGCGGTTTAATTGTAAATGATGTCCTTTTTCTTTTTTTTTTTTTTGTATTTGTGCACAAACTCTGAACTTCATTTAGGCTTCACTTTTAGCTGGCAGTAATTGTAAATGATTTCGAAATGTTGAGCAGTGTTGAGCAGTTACAGAAGTCATTTTTTACTTAAAGCTTTTAGTGTTCGTTTGTAATGAATTGAGCAATGGTGAGGATTTTTTTTTTTTGAAGGCTTGTGTGGAATTGTAAAGCTGTGACGGTGATATGTGTTTTATTTGGTTTTTTAAAAAAATACTCGTTTGTTTCTCATTTTCAATTGGCTAGATTGCAATGCCTTCAATATTATTCGCTGGTTTCGTTATATAGTTTTATTTTATTAATTAATTAATTCGTCTTTGGGTAATTTAGTCCTACTCGTTGATTTCGTTCTATCATATAATCTTGCTCATTGATTCTCTACTCTCATTTGGTCTTATTCGTTGATTTCGTACCTATACTAATTCGACTCGTTGGTTGTCTACTCTCATTTTGTTCTACTCGCTACTTTTATGCATGTTTATTTAGTTCCACTCGTTGTTTTTCTATGCTCATTTAGAATAAGTCGTTAATTTTGTATGGCCATTCCAGTTCCATTCGTTGATTTAAATGCTCCCTTAGTCTTACTATTTGATTTCGTATTTTCATTTAGTTCCAGTTGTTGATTTCGGACACTCATTTAGTCATATTCGTTGGTTTTGAATGCTTTTTTAGTCTTACTCGTTGATTTCGTATTCGTATTTAGTCTAACTCCTTGATTTCGTAATCTCATTTAGTTCCACTCGTTGATTTCGGACGCTCAATTAGTCATACTCCTCGATTTTGTATGCTCTTTTAACATAACTCGTTGATTTTTTATGTTCATTTAGTCTAACTACTCGTTTATTGAATGTTCTTAATTAGTTCTACTCGTTGATTTCGAGCTCTTAGTTACTCCTACTCGTTGATTTCATGTTATTATTTAGTCCTACTCGTTGATTTCGGGTTCTTAGTTAGTCCTACTCGCTGATTTCATGTTCTTATTTAGTCATACTCGTTGATTTCGAGTTCTTAGTTATTCCTACTCCTAGTAAGTACTCTTCGTTTCTTTCATGTTCTTATCTAGTCCTACTCATTTCTTTCATGTTCTCATTTAGTATATCTAGTTAAAAAACAAATTTCATCCTAACCACAGACAACACTTTGCAGTGATTCTACCCCAAAATACGAAATTCCTTGCTGTCTCTCTCAATAATTTTTGCAACTCATACAAAAGATTACAAGCAGACCCTAGAGACGCGACTAGACACGTTCATCCACAAAAGTGGAAAAATGCAGCCGAAAAATACTAAACTAAATTTTTTATATTCAACCATTTTCAATTACCTGTTGGGGGAAATCTCTTTGAGTAAGTGTAGAAAACTTTCAGCAGATACTCAGTTGCGCTTGTACAATGTTGGCGGATCTATCAATTTGTAGTTTTCAACATGCATTTTCACTCAACAAACACTTCAAAGGCTACACATGCTACGCTCCACATTTTCCTTTTTAATATTTCTTCTTTTTTTTTTTTTGGCAATGGGGCAGTTGAAGCTGTTACAATGTGGCATGAAACATACCACAAAATACTGCTTGAAATGGTTTGACTACCGACTCTAACTTCAACTCTGACTTCTTCATCGACTCGCCTCATTCAACTCAACTCAAGTCGACATGAAATTTTTTTGAAAAATTGTTGCAAGCATCCTTTTTGTAGAAATTTCCTTGAGCCACTTTGGCGCACAGGACTTGAACACGAGTGCAATCAAATGTATTACATTGTGCAACTTAGAACGATGAACGGTGCGCAGCGTCGAGTGCAAGTTTGCAGTCAGTGTTGGCAAAGAGTAAAATAAAGTAAAGGAAGCATCTGCATCTTGAATGCAACAACCATGAAAAAGTACATGAGCTGACGCATGTATATGGATATCCTTTGGTGCAATGATTTCCTGTATAGTCGAAGAAGTTGTTGCAGCTACGGAAGTATGGTGCAGCCAGCAGTCATGTTGATATATAGTGAAATGTGTATATTTATAGGAAAAGAAGAAGCTGTTGGTGAGTGAGTGTTTGAGTTATGGCAAAAAAAAAAAAAAAATAGGCCAGTAGTGCTGCTGCTGCGCTCGCTTAACATTGCTGCAGGAAATTGCTAAGCAGTTGTGGCTTATGAGCCTTGACTGTTAGAGTAAAATTGTCTCCTTGTCTGTCTACTAACAAAGTATATGTTGGTAGGGTATACATATATTTAGTATATAAATATATATAACAGAGATCTTTGTTTGTCGCGCTTGAGCTACTTGATGTTGGAAATCAATTGAGTTTGTTCGACAAATATCCGCTCAAATGGAAATTGACAGGGAAATGACTGTGTAAGATAATATCGTATGCGGAGGAGAGGAGAAGGATACTATATACTGCATATAAAAAATAGAAAATAGGTTACCGCAGTTAGTAGTTGTGATATTGATTTAAGTTTGTTTCATTTTAATTGTTCCAACTAGTACAAGTACATGTGAGTAGTTACACATTTTTTGAAATTTAAGTAAGTCAATAAGTCCTGTCGATGGCAGCTTACAAGCAAAGTGGCAAAGGGTTCATTGGTGAAATAAAATAGAATAAAATAGCATAAAAATATGAAGGCTTTAAGTTTTAAAGTCCTTTCGGTGTTAATGTTCATATTGGAAGCTTGACAGACGGACATGTTAATATCACTTCAAATTTTTTTATGTGGCTAATCCTTTTATGGAATAGTTTATTAGAATTGACTTCAAAACCACCAAATTTCTGAATTAATAGCAAACCATGAATTTTGTTTCATACAAAAACCCAGAAAGTTGGAACAGATTTGTATGAAGGCTATCCCTTTTAGTAGTCTGATCTATCGAAGATCTCTCTAGGTGGGGCGAAAGCTCCTTAGGAATGAAAAAATTTTTTTTTAATTTTTTTTTTTATTTGATTCAATGTAGTCCCCTTTTAGATCGTTACACATATTCCAGCGATTGCGATTTTCCAACTTTTTGATCCCATCAAAACAGAAATTTTTCGGAAGTATTGCAAAATACTCTTCCGCAGGGTCGATGATCTCCTCACGCGTGGTATTGATGAGCCATCTTTTGAGCTTCGGGAAGATATAATATTCCGAGGGGGCCAAAACGAGTGTATAATGTGTATGAGGAAGCAATTGGAGCCCTTAATCATTGATTATAGCCATGGTTGTCTGCCAATCGAATTATTTTTCGCTTCATGTGAGGCCGTTTGACAGCGATTTTGGTCGTCAATGGCTCCAATAAATCGCAGTAATACTCGCTGTTGATAGTTTTTACTTTTTCGAGGTATTCCATGAAGAGTATGCCATGACAATCCCAGACGCCATGACATTTTCGACCCATTAGGCCACTTTCGGCCGCTCCGGAGCACTCGAGCTGGCTTCAGTCCATTGCCGGTTACTCATTCTGTTCTCTGCATCCAGGTTTCATCAATAGTTTCCAATCGACACCAAAATTATACCCAATTCTGCATCAGCATGGCCAAACACACTTTCGAAGTGCTTTTGGGTTCGTATTTTTTTGCTGAACAAGCAAGCTTCATGCACTTATTCTCTGTTTCAAATGTTCATTTTATTCGCTGTTCTTTTTCCAATGTCTTCAATGGTTAACTAATAATTTTTTATTCTTGAAGAAATAAACAAATAAATTAAATTTATTCTCTACTTATTCTGAACGAACAGCTCTGTTCCTTTTACTCTCGCTTCTGCGAACAAAAGTTAATAAAACAAAGGAGTATATGAATAAAAGTGAACGAACTAAACTGTTCATTTGATTTTATTCTTCGTTCGTTCGTTTGGCTTCGAAATAATTTCAAATTTAATTATTTATTAATTTCCGAAATTCAAAATTCAAAATTATTTAACAGTTTTGTACTCCTAAGAGACTCATTGCAAATATTTATATTAAATCTTTTCAAAGTTTCTACACAGAGTTGCATTTCAAATTAGAAATATACACAACCTGAATATGATATTCAATTAAAGCAAATCAATTATTCAAATAACAATTTGGAATGCACATAATTGATATTGGGTCAACTGATAAATCAGCAGCTATACAAACTAACTAACAGATACATGCATATAAAGGATAATAATTTGTTGATAGAAAAAGCAATGTTAAACTTAAAAAGCATTCAATATTTGCAGCTAATCAATGAATGAGCATATAAAAGTATATGCAAACAGTAGTCAAACTGCTGCAGACTCTATACACAAGTTGAACAAATAAAACTATTCAAATTAAACATTGCACTCAATCAATAGCAACAGATACTATGTAATGCAAAAGTATATAGTTTAACTCGGAAAAAGGACATGCAGCATCATGCCAAGTATAAAGAAGTTAAACCCCCAAAAGGGATTTAAACTGTTGACGTGGTTGCGTATGATGTTGAAGTTGATAATAATGTATAAAGTTGCAGTTGTTGTTGCATGCAGCTCATATGCTTATGCAGATTGTGCAACGCCCCCAAACAAAAAACAACAACAAAAAAAATACTCATACATTCTACTGACAGCGTAGAGCACTTTTGCAAATGAAGTTTTATAACTTCTTTAGATACATTTTTTCATTTTTCCATTTTTGCCATTTTTTTTTTTTTTTTTTTTGTGCTTTCCATTTACTGCATCGATGCTGTTAAGCTGTGCTGCTCAAAAGTGTAATGCTGCGACAAAATGAATGAATGGCATGGAAAACTATCTACGAGAATGAAATTAAATGCATTTGGAAAATGCAAAAGCAAGTACGAATGCCATGTTGAATCTTTGAGTCTTTACACTGACTGACTGCATGTAATGCGGGGCTTTAGTTTCGTTTCTTCTATATCATACTTGCGTACTCTGACAGACTGTCTGTCTGCTTGTTTGTTCGCCTTGAAAGAAACTAAACAAAATTATATAAAAATGTTGCACATCAAAGCAGTTGTTAGTTGCATATAAGTATTTCAGTTTGGCAAATATTTGAGTTATGCGCCCTCGAAAAAGAGTTGCAATGAATTTATTTTTCTTTTTAGGAAAATATTTTTGAATAAAAAACTGTAAACTATTTAAGGAAACCCAACAATGAGTTAATTTTTGACAGCAGTTTTACTTACTTTACAGTAAAAATATTGTAGAAAATTTTTTAACGACTTACCTGAAAAGATAAGAAAGCAAATGTTTAGAAATAAATATGTAAATTTTTATTAAAATATATTGAAACATATTTTCAATAAATTTGATTCAGAGTTTAACTAAACAGTCGAGTGTGCTTGACTATAAGATATCCTTTTCCTCTATTTTATCTCAAATTTGCATGTGGTATGTATTACTAGTCGAGCTGTTGAGTACTAAACCTCAATGAGAGCTTAACACTTTCTTTAAATACTAGTCATCTGAAGGTGTAATAGAATAGACTAAATAATCAAACTAGTCTCCAAGTCCTAAGCTTATATATGACAGCAAGACAGACGGACAGCTATAAATCGACAGGAGTTTTTCTACGAGTTTCTCCTTTTAGTCATCGAATTTGGTCATTTATGGAATATTTTATTAGAATTGTTGTAAAATTTAGTGTTTCTAGCTGAATTAAAAACAAGTTAGAAAATTACGGACGGGTATAACCGATTATAATAGGCGCTATACCAGTATATGTGGCCAAAAAACAACTTAAATGTTTCCCTAGCATATGACCAAGCAGTGTAAAACAAAAAGTTAGGAAATTAATAAGAAATATAGTACTGATGAATAGTATTTTGCTCCTCCCACTTTTCACTGTACGAATAAGTGCCTTAGAAAAATTTTTTTTTTATGTATGAAAAGAAAAGGGAGGACGGAAGTATCATAGTTCGTTTAAATTCAAATTGCTTATAAAATCGTCATTTATTATCCTTTTTTGGCTTAGAGAGACGATATATCTATACTGGCATACTTAAAGTTTTTACCCTTGAGGGGTATTTTATAGGGAATGGGGGAAGGGAAAATTTTTAAATAAGCTCATAAAATTCTGGTGAAGTCCTAGTCAAATGCAAAAAAAAAACGAAGTCTCTATCTATTACCGTTTCCGAGATCCTCGCGTTCATACGGACGGGCAGAAGGACATTCGTCAAATTTGGACATTATTAGGCTTCTTCTGACAACTTCGTATTGGTAGGCATTTAAACCAAATTTTGGACCATTGACCATCTTTTTTTCAATTTATTTTCGACTCCAATAATTTAATTAAGTGCAGACGCTTGCTCCAAGCTTAACTCCATTCAATTCTGGAATGCAGCGAATAAATTCCATATTCCTATATAAGACGCTCTATAAGACGCTCCATAAGACGCTCTATAACACGCTCTATAAGACTCTCTATAAGACTATCTATAAGACTCTCTATAAGACTCTCTATTAGACTCTCTATAAGACTCTCTATAAGACGCTCTATAAGACGCTCTATAAGAGGCTCTATAAGACTCTCTATAAGATTCTATAAGACTCTCTATAAGACTCTCTATAAGAGTTTCTTTATGACTCTCTATAAGATTCTATAAGACTCTCTACAAGACTCTCTATAAGACTCTCTATAAGACTCTCTATAAGACGCTCTATAACACGCTCTATAAGACTCTCTATAAGACTATCTATAAGACTCTCTAAAGACTCTCTATTAGACTCTCTATAAGACTCTCTATAAGACGCTCTATAAGACGCTCTATAAGACGCTCTATAAGACTCTCTATAAGACGCTCTATTAGACTCTCTATAAGATTCTATAAGACTCTCTATAAGAGTCTTTATATGACTCTCTATAAGATTCTATAAGACTCTCTACAAGACTCTCTATAAGACTCTCTATAAGACTCTCAATAGACATCATCATCAAATCTTGAAGCTTTGCTTTAACTGATAACTCAGTAACCATTGATTTGGTGGTAAAGATTCTTGTTTAGTTGCTCCAATTTTTGTGCACCCGGAAAAAAAATACACTTTATTATGAAAGGTTTTTATGGATACAGAAGCGTCTGATCGAAGGTTTTAGCCTCAGCCGCTCATGAAGGTATTTAGGAAAGCATACACAAGCATCTCGATTACTTGATTCAGAGTTCGGCACAGTCTGGCTCTTGCTAAACTAGTTCATAAATTTGTGGGTAAACCAATTAAAGGAAATTTTCTTTCTCAGCGAAATGAAGCGCAAGAAGCATCATTTAGAGTCCTTTTGTCAGATAAACAGCATAGACTCATCACAAATTTGCAAATTAAAAATTTTTCTATTTACAAATTTTTATTTTTCCTTTTTTTTTTTTGTATATTAGTACCACTGTGCAACACATTTTGCATTAGATTATCAATTATTAAAAAAAATTAAATTAGCAAAAATTAATAAATAAATCCATAAAAAAATTTCACTTGCTGCAAACCCATTTTCGTTTAGCTTAATGCAACAAAAATTCATTAATTTAACAAAAACAAAAAAAATGCCATTTTATAATTTGCCAACGAAACAACAAAAATAATAATAATAGCAACTACAACAACAACAATTAGCAAAACTCATGTAGTTAAACGACAAACACACACACAGATACACATATACAAATACTAAACGCAAGAAACTGCGCCAAACTACACACAGATACATATGTATCTTCACAATAACAAGCATGCGAAACTGCTCTTTCGCGTCTGCGACTGACTTGTCCAATTACTACAACAACTGGCATTCAAATGGCATGCCACAGGCAACCACGAAACATACAGCAGGACTCAAGAGAAGTATTGCAAGGCAAGCGGATATGAAGCAGCCATGCAGACACTGCGTCGTCGTCGTCGTTGTCGTCTGCTGCCATTTTGCTACTGGCTGAAACGGAAGTGGCAACTAGAAAACTTTTTTCATATCCTGTGAAAATTATTATTCGCTTGCCCCGAAAATTTTCGCACAAAATAGTTTTCGCTTTGAACATGTATGTATGTAGAGAGAGAGAGAGAGAGAGAGAGCGAGCGAGTAGTGTTGAGTTGAGTCGCTGGCGGAAACCAACATTGGTGGCGCTCATTGTCGCCGGCTGCTAAAACGGAAGTCAGTCTCCGCATGCCATGCAGGACATGAGAACTATTTATGTATATGTATGTGCGTTGCATGCATTGCCATTAGTATGTAACTGTACAACTGTATGCGTGGTGTTCCGTTAAGTGTGCCTGTGTCTGTTGTAAAACTTTTGTCAAATTGTTTTGCGACAGCTTGGGCGCCATTTTATATTAAACATAGAGAAAATGCATAAAAACGGTTTACAGAAAAAAAGGAAAAGCGAAAACCAAATTTTTAGAAAAAAAAAAACAATATAAAACATTTGTTTAAATATTTTTGTTAATTGCGGTGCAAAAGTTTTTAACGCTTTTCATTATTTAAATTGAAAAATTTTGAATGTTAAAACTACATTGGAACACTTTATATAAACTAACAACAAATGCAGAGAAAGAAATATAATCTCTAAAAAGCAGTTAGGAGGAAAATTTAATAGGCAGCGTAGGAAAAAAATTTTAAAATGCTGTTAAGAGAAAGTGAGTACTTCGCTCTTGCCAGTTCGGTTTGCTACAATATTTTTAATAACGAATTTCGCAAGTTACGCCCTAAACGTTATTATTGAACTTCTCAAATAAATGTAAAGCTAATTTCGTAAATATTTATGCCAACAACCCTTGTCATATTTCATAACTTTCAATAAAAATCTGAACAATCAAACAATAATGAATTATCAAACTGAAACATCTAAGCAACTTACAACAAATTATGCCATAAAAAATTCAAATTCAAAACACCAAAGCTAAAATGAAGCCACACACGCGTATTAACAAGTGATTTCCTGTCAATCCCATCAGTAGATCAACCCACGAACAACGTTCGTAACGCCTTTGCAAGCATTGACTGATTAAATTCTTTTCAGTACACGTGTTCTGACCCTTTAATCAGTGAATGAAGGGGATGGTTCAGACGCAGACAATTAAAAAATGTCAACGTTAAGCGTTAGACAAGAAAATATATTTCGGTGTAAAATTAGCTTTATTAGCATATTTCATGGAGAGAATCTTCTTTTTTCTTTCTTTGTCAGTCTAATGATGATGCCACAGCAGCATAAGCAAGGGTTGCTCGAGTCGCCTGGCATACACACGTGTTGCTCATGTTATGCACGAGTTGTGCATAATTTGCTTGTTGGTTCCCATTTATACTACTCTGACTTTGGAACGTACTGCTGTTGTGCTATGCGCAACGGCTGAGTGAGTTATGCCGAACGTAGGTTAGGCTGCGGCTTACTCATGTGTTGCATAAAGCGCAATGTCCTTGCTCTGCCCATGGTATGTGTGCAAAATTCCGGATTAGTTGCATCACTTGGCAGTGCAGTGAGTGAGAGTTTGAGTGGCTGCTCTATGTGCTGTGTGTGTGTGAGTGTGTGAAAGAATGAGAATTCCCTGGTTGAGGTTTACGAGTATAGTATATCGTATTACGTCGGCTAGCCATGTCAACGACTATGGCGACATATATAAGCATTAAATTTGATTCTCTGTCACCACATAACAAAGCAAAATTCATGTTAAAGACTATGGTATTTAATATTTGGGCTTTAGCGTTAAGCGCGCTCAAGTGTCGCAACGCTTCTATGCAATGGCGAGGTTATACCTTGCGGATAGTATTTGATTTATGCACTGCACAGGACACGGTGTGCATTAAAATAAGTTGTGCAGGAGGGGCAGCAAAATGTCAGGAAAATGGCGTACTTATGCATATCAATCAGTAAGTAAAAATAAATTTTTGCTGAAAAAATATTTAAAAGCGAAACTCAGCTTTCATTATTTAATTGTAGTGGCGCTCGAGCAGGAATACCTACTCGGAATTCCAAGTATAGACGATATGACATAATAGTGCTTGAATATTGCTAAGGCAATGTTACTGAAAAAATATTTACAAGCGAAACTCAGCCCTCATCATATACTTGTAGTGGCGCCCGAGCAGGGATACCTACTCGGAATTCCAAGTATAGACGATATTACGTAATAATGCTTAAATATTGCTAAGGCTATGTTACTGGAAGAAATATTTACAAGCGAAACTCAGCTTTCAACATATAATTGTAGTGGCGCCCGAGCAGACGATAATAGTGCTTAAATATTAATACTGAAACCTTTAGCTTAAGTTTTTGCAAGCTTATCTAAGCGTTCATGTCAGCATTACAATGACGCCCGAGCAAGAACCGCTTTCCATATAAAATGTTCAAATGACGAAAGATATGAATAATAGTGCTTGATTTTTCTGGTAAAAACTTGCAGGAAAAAATTGGTACTAATAAACCACAGTTATAATTACAAACTAGCAGTGGCGCCCGAGCTTGGACCACTTGCATATATAAACTCCAAAGTTGAACGTTACGGCATAATAATGTTTGAATATATCAAACGAATTATTACAGCGAAAATTGTAGTAAGCGTGCTCTAGTTTTCAATAAAATATAGTGGTGGCGCCCGAGTAGGCACCTCTTTGAGTCAATACTGAACAATGTGAGAAAATAGTGATTAAATATTTTAAATAAATTAATGTAGATACAATTTTTTAAGCGTACATTATTTACAGCTTATGTACGCTTATCAAATTGTATACATTAAAGTGGCGCCAGAGCAGGGATTATTTTTAAACAAAACGTCAAACAATAATAAATATGACAGAATAATGCTTAAATATTGCTGAAATCTTGTAGATAAAATGTTTGCATTCCAACTTGAACTCTATACATCTCATTACATTGGCGCCCGAGCGTGGATGGGATTTTTATTTAAAAAAAGCACCACTTCAAGTACAGCAAGCAATGGTCTTTCATTTAAATAGTACTAGGGCTTCGTTTAGTCTTTCGAAGTTTTCTCATCTCTTACAACAATATGGCCGCCATGACAACAAAAATTTTTATTGCCTACGCATTCTGATATTTTCTATTGATTTTATTTCTATTTCTAAGCTACTCGTATTTGCATCGTTTGCTGGCTAGTTGTTTGGTTTCACATGCAATTTGCAATCAGAAATTGATTAGAAGCGGAATTGAGGTTGTTTCGCAAATGCATAAATGGACCAAAACCAAAGCCAGCCAGCACTAGCACTCATTCGAAACGCTTTTCAACTACGTACAGAAAATATTTCTCAGTCGTTTTGCTGATTGCTCGCTGGTTTTTAGGTTTGTGTCTGGCTCAATGCATTCATGCATCGAGATAGCGACAACTTCAACCAACCAGCCAGCAGCAGCAGCAGCATATCCTGTGCTATGCACATTGCACAGGACATGAAAACGCATAAAAATCACATGAAATTGCTGATATACGTTTGCCAAATTGTACAAGGCTACAAAAATTCATGCGCCTATGTGCTGTGCATTTTTGAAACTATACGAGCTGTCGTCCTTTTTATTTTTCCTTTTTTTTTTTTGGTTATGATATGCACACGAATCGCATTCGCATAAGCCAGTTCATACATTTATGCGTAGGATATCCCGTCCAGACAGGATTTCTGCATTCGTTGCATGTTTTGAAGTGCATGTTTTTTTTTTCTTTTTCGAAATTACTTTATTTTGTTTTTGTTTAAGCGGAATTCTGTATGAATGCCAACAATAGCGCAGGATTAAGTGCGTCGCTCACTGAGTGGCATAGAATAACAAAAAATATTTCTGGAGAAATAGATTTCTTAAAGTTTCGTAATTCGAATTTGTTATAAAATTTATTGCAGCAAGGATGTCAAGTGTAAGAATTTTTTTTTTTTATATTTAAAGCCTTTTCATAAAACTATACACTGCAGCCTGTTTCTAAGACAAACACAATTACATCAGCCAATACAATTAACAAAGTAGCAAAGTCTGTTTCAACACAAAATTAAAATGGCTTGACATAAAGTTTAGAAGACAAAATTTAAAGCAGTAAATACTATAAACAACTACTTGTAAATAGGCCTATGAGCTGCTTGTCATACAGCGCGAGCGAGGGAGGGAGTAACACTAAGTATGGTGAAGAATGTTTGTTTGTGTCTGTAAGTAAAACATTTGCTAAACCCTTTCATTGTTGAGTTCTCTTAATTAATGCAATCACAGAGACGCACAGTAACGAACGAACGAGCGAACGACGACGACAAATTGCGTCAAGGATAACACGACAACTTTTGAGTAGTGAAAAAGCAGTTGAGTAAGAGTTTTCGGCTGTAGCCTAGACAACGCCTACAACTGCTGCCACTGCTGCTGCTGTTGCTTATTAATTTCCATATTTATGTGAAGGCCTATGTCACAACATGTTGCGACATCAGACTGTGTGCGTCTTATACAACATATAGAGAGAACTCAATGCGTTGTGTACGTGCCTTATGGCAGTTCACTTGAACTTTTGACACTTAACGCAAGCAGCAGCACATACTAGCAATTGAGAGACTACAATTCGTGCAACTTGAGTCGAGTGTGGGTGTGATAAAGTGATAATTTCTACGAAACAAAAATGTAACAAATAAAAAAATTAACGCAGAATACTATGTCAAAGTTCACTGAGGATCACATTTAAACTGTTTAACATGTTTGCCTGGCGTCTGTTTGTCATTGATATGCTTGACATAGTTACATCAAATATTAATTACAAACACACGCAGAGCGTTGCATGTACGCAGTTAATGTGCCACACACACACACACACACACACACATACACATGTATTTGCTGACAAAATATATCAAACATGCTGTCTACACAGTGTTTGAGTGTTTGTGCGCAAAATTAATTGACAGTTTTCTGCGCAACTATGGCAAGTGTACAATACATGCCTGAAAGTATGCTGCACATAATATTTGGTGCCTTAATTAATGCACACACGCACACACAGTGACAATGGTTATATAAACCCAAATATATTACGCAGGCTGCTTGCTTACTTGTCGTTTTGTAATTGATTTAATGAGCTTAAATGTGTGCAGCACATATACTTAAACATGTATTAGTTCTATGCACAAGTATGTATGTATGTGTTTGTATACAAGCTTGTATGTATTTGCAAATGAAGTGATTCGATACAGTTCATTTATTTGATGCAAATGTCAATTAAATGCTTTATTAAATTCAATTTCCTTAAAATGCACGAAACATATTTGACAGTTTTTGCAGCATTTATAAAATACCATCCATTCTATATGATATATGCTGTTGACAGCATTTGTAGTAGTTGCATTGCTCAACACTGTATTCAATTACTAATTAGCTTTTACATATAATAGACAATTCATTGAACAGTGAATGCAAAATATTTCTAAAAAAAAATAAACAATTTAAATATTTAAAATAGAAAATTTTATGTAAATTAGAAATAGAAAAAATAACTATTTAACAGAGAAGAACTGTAATTTAACAGAGAAGAGCAGTAGCAATAACATTTCTGTTAACTATTTGCATAACCAGACAAAAAAGCTATTATTTTACAGAAAAGAGTTGTGTATTAACAGAGCAGCTCAGTAACGATAGAATTTCTGTTAACTATTTGCATTAGCAAAGAAAACACAGTTATTTAACAGAAAAAAGCTATAATTGAACATTGATATAACAGAGAAGATCTGTAATATTACCAGTAAGTTGAACTGCTATGTCTACCGACTAGCCGTTAAAACCAAATAAGCAAATTTCACAGAACTCAAAGCTCATATGAAAGGCCAGACAGGCAAAGATGTCCATAACCAATTGACATATGTTGCCGATCATGAAAGGCGGACTGCCAAGCTGTCAACCACATCGAATAGCTCGTAAAGCTCGCGGTTCATACGGGACCTAAACTCGTCGCCGACTCTAATAGGACCGAATATCCTGCGAAGAATCTTCCTCTCGAAGACTTTCAACGCTGTCTTATCCGACTCAATCACGGTTCATGCCTCTGCGCCATACAATAGGACTAGAAGTATTAGCGTCTTATAGATCTTTATTTTCGTCTGTCGAGAGAGTGCTTTACTTCTCATTTGCTTGCTCAGTCCACAAAAGCAGCTGTTTGCAAGCGTGATCTCTGTTCCAAGATATACGAAGTTTTCTACAACACTGGAGTTGAAATTCTCTATCGTCACTGACCATCCAAGACGCGATGACGGAGTGCGAGAAGACACCAAGTACTTTGCCTTGTCCTTTTACTGGTAGACCAATGAGCCGAGACTGTTTTTCAATCTCTGAGAACGCCTTGCTGACTTGCCGTTTCTGCGTGCCGATGATATCGATGTCATCGGCGTAAACGAGCAGCATCACTTCCTTTTGGAAGATCGAGCACAACATACTCTGTATGTACGGGCACTGGCGTAGGATGTATTCCATTGCGTCGCAATGCAAAGACGAACAATCTTTGCCGGAATACCTAGTGCAGACAGGGCGTCGAAAAACTTCGATTGTATCGGCCTGTCGAAAGCGATTCTTCTAGTCGATAAATAGGTGGTGTGTGTCTTTGCTAAACTAACGGGTCTTTTACAAAATTTGGCGTAATATTTGGTCACTGCTAGACCTTTTTGATCTGAAGCCACACTGATATAGTCCTATCAGTGAATTCGTATATGGCTTCAGCCTATTACACAATATGCGCGACAGAATCATATATTCGATGGAATGAAGACTTATTCCGCGGTAGTTGGTGCAAACAGCGGAGTCTCCTTTCTTAAAGATAGGACAGAAAACACTGAGATTCCAGTCATTGGGTATGCGTTCATAGGACCATATCTTGCATAAAAGCAGGTGCCTACTCCTAACCAATTTTTCGCCGCCGGATTTAAATAACTCAGCTGGCAGCCCATCAGAGCCTGCCGCTGTTTAATTTTTGTAGCTTTTTAATAACCGAATTGACCTCGTTAATGTCCGGTGGCTCTACAATTGTGCCATCATTAACTGCTGGTTTCGGTGTCATTTTTCTATCGGCGGAATTCTGCGCTTCATCGCCTCCGAGCAGGTTAGAAAAATGACTCCTCCATAATCTCAGTGAACATCCTCAAACTCCCACATTACTTGCTCCTTTTTCTTGCAACTGAAAAGGCGTTTCTCATCTCTCCGTTTCTCTCGACATCTCTCTCTAACAGCTCGCGTTGCTCCCAACTGCAAAGTTCGCTGAGCGGAGTGGTTTCGACGTCCAGCTTTCGTTGCATGTTTGAACATGCGGCGTGCACTACGCTGAGCCACAACAAGATAGCGGTCCGAGTTAATGTTGGGACACGCTCGATGCGTGCCTGCCATCAATCAAAACATGATCAATTCAGTTGCGTGGTATTTTATCTGGATGGACTCTGCCATGTAGCCTTGTGGATGTTAAGGTGTTAAAATCTGGTACTACTAACTACTTTGTTCCGACCTGCGGCGAAATCGATGACTCAAACTACCTACTTATAATTCAATGTGCTTTATCCATTACCCATTAAATACAGTTATATACTTTATTTTAATGAGTTTTAAGCATTTTCGCTGCATAAAAATTTTGAGTTTTAAAGCACCCACACACAGACGCCCTTCCACAAGAAAAGCGCTCGCACATAAATTAAGCGTGAAACAAAAATGCGCGGAAAAAGGCAATAAAAAACAGGAAACCGAGTACACAGCCAATGTTGTTGTTTTCAATGTTGCCGACGACGCATAAAATTTTCAGACAAATGAGTGTTGTGTACTGTGTTGGCGCATGTTTGAAAGCCACCACAATAGCTCAAACCTAGGCTGTAGTACTTCGTAGAACTTCAACTTTATACACATGCAGGCAGACAGTATTTCGATAAAAATCGCAGGTTTTTTTTTTTCTTCTTCTTGTATTTATTTTTGATGTTTTCATTATATTTTTTTGTACTCCAATGTTGCAATGTTGCCCACTGCGTTGGCATGTACTGAATTTAATGGATGCTGCGATTGCTGCTCATGTTGTACGGAGTAGTTGTGCTGCTCTGTTATGTTGACCCTTACACCCTACTTTCAATACGAATACATGCAACACTAATGGCGGCAACAATACAGTCTATGGCTGCATCTTGTTTAATTTTTGTATGTCGCGTCTGAATGTCGCATTTATTTGCACGCTTTTTTATAGTCAAACAAGCAGTCCGACAGACAGACAGACAGACGGACAGACGAAAGTACATGCAAGTTGTATGTTGTTCTTGTCATGATTGTTCGGCTGTGCTTTTGTTTTTTTTTTTTTTTTTTTGTTCTTTTTTTTTGTTTATAAATAAGCAATAAATTTAAAAAATGCCAACGACATTGACAACTGCATACAACGGCAGCAGCAAAATGTTTGCTCGAAACAAAATAAAAAACTGAAATTAAATTATGCGCTTAAAAATAAAATTGATAAATTGGAAATATATTGGGAATACAAGTCGAGTAGAATGAAAAAAATATTAAAAAGAAATTAATATATTTTAGCTTAAATTGTGAGGAGCTAGTATATTAATATTATGTATTATTAGTCAGACTTAATATTAATATTAATTAATAATATTTTGAGAACTACTATTCATATTTTTTTTCAGTAGAGTACTTCGAGCTGCATGTATATTATTTATTTTGGTACTTCGAGCCGGCTACTTATTTTTTTTTAATAATTTTTTGGTTGATCATTCAATCTGGCTATTTATTAATTTGTACGTCTTAGAGACGTATATTAATATTAGCCATAAATATTTTAAACTTCGAGCCGGCTACTAATATAAATGTTTATTAAAAAATATACATTTTGGCGCTATGCGCCAGCTATTAAAACTTATTTTTTATTTAGTTTCTACTACAAATAATGCATCTTTATTTAGGTCACTTCACAAGTCAAAAATTTATGCTTTTCTCTTAAATTTAAAGCATTTAATATATATTATTCGGTTATTAATTGAAACTCATTAAGCATATTAATTAAATCACCACATTCCCGCAATAAAGTTAAAACAGAGAATAAAAACCAACAATTTGCACATCAAACAAACAGCAAACTGAGCAAGGGAAAAAGATAAAACCGCAGCTTTATGTAAATATAAAAAAAATATTAAAATCCAGGGCAGACAATCAGCAACAGACAGACAGAAAAAAAAATTTATAAAAAAAAAAATAACTAAAAACTGCTGCTAAATTAACATGGAAAATTATTGTTTAAACATGTAAATGGCATAAAAAAAATTAAATAAAATAGCAGCTAAAATAATTTCGCATTTATGTCTGTGGCAGAAAATGTTGCATAAATTATTATTTATGCGTATTCAGCTGTGAAAATAAGATATATAAATGTTTTTTTTTTTTCTTTGCTATCTAATTTTTTTTTATATATTTTTTATATTGCGTAAATAGTTTTTAAATAATTAAACCACATTTTCCTTTTTTTCTAAACATCCTTTTTTGTTCATTGGCATGCTAACTGTGGCTTGCAAGCATATAATTAATCATTTTGATTTGCAATGAAAAGTAAATACAAATATTATGCAGTGTTAATTTAAATTTAATTGAAGTATGTTGATATTATTTCTATTTATTTATAATAATAATGAATTAGCTGATACTCGTAGCGACGCAGATGAGACGCAGTGACTTTCTCAAGTGTAAATACATTAATTTGATGCTTTTAGACGGTTATAAATATTATTTATTAACATTTCGGTACTTCGAGCCGGATATTAATACTATTTTTTAACATTTTGTACCGTTGAGCCGTATATAAACATTAAATATTAACTGGTTGATTCTTTTAAGCTGCATATTTATATTATTAAAAATTATTTACTAACATTTTGACCCTTTAAGACGACTAATAATAATATTTGTTAATATTTTGGTCCTTCGAGCCGAATATTAATATTATATATTAACATTTTGTACCGTCGTGCCGGGTATTAATATTAAATAATAGGTTGGAACAAAAGACTTTTCGTATTTCGCGCTTTTATACTTAACGGCATTTGAAAGGTGTGAGTGTCTAGTACTACGCTCTTTTGACAGCACTTGCGCATGGAAAAATCAGTTGTGAGCTACATGGAGATCTCGAAGAAAGAAATTAGATATATTTTACATTTTTACTACCTGAAAGGCATAAATGCATCGGGGCCGATATTTGTTCAATTCGCGTAGCACAACAGTGGTTCACTCGATTCCCTTCTTGTGTGGAGGAAGTGGAAGATGCACCACGCTCCAAGAGATCAGTCGTTGAAGAAGTCAATAAAATCAAGGAAGTGAACGAGATAAACCACCATAGTAGCAGCTGTATCAACGCCCGGGAGCTGATTATCTGTCATATGAGGCATTTGAAGAAGCTTAGCTACACCAACAAAAATTGACACCAAAAAACCGCATGGACTGAATTTCCATCTGCGAATCGCTGCTGAATCGCAACAAAATCGAACCGTTTCTGAAGCGAATGGTGACTGGCTTTGAAAAATGGGTCACTTACGACAACATGAAGCGCAAACGGTTGAGGGTGAAGAGTGGGTAAAGCAGCTCAAACGGTTGTCATGCCCGGATTGACAGTTAGGAAGGTTTTGCTGTGTGTTTGGTGTGATTGGCAGGGAATCCTCTACTATGAGCTGCTCCCCTATGGCTAAACGCTCAGTTCGGTCCTCTACTGTGAACAACTCGGAAGCGTGCATCTTTGATCAATAGGAGAGGAATTGAGTTCCATCAGAAAGCCAGAAGCTCTGGGAGTTCATATGGAAGGTTCTTATGCATCCACCTTATAGTCCGTACCTGGCACCATCGGATTACCAACTCTTCCTGTCAATGTCAAACGATTGAGCTGGCGAGAAATTGGTCTCAGAATAGGCTTGCGATAATCGACGGTGCTTATTTGAACTAACTCCGATGATTGTACGCAATTTTATAAAGATTTGAAATTAAGACGAAAATACGAACGACTTTTTGTTCTAACCTAATATCTTGGACCTTCGAACCGGAACCTTCGAACCATTTTCAACCCCAAATTATTAAGACTTATGAACGATTTTTGCAATCGTGCTATCGTAAGCTTATATAAGCTACAAATATTTTGATGCTTAGAACCGGATTTTAATATAAGTTTATTAAATTTAGGACATTAAAGCTTTATATTAATAATAGCTGTATATTATTAATAGTTAATAAAGCACCTGCAACTGGAAAAAAATGTATGTTACATTAAAAAGATTAAAATTTTTTATTGGCTAACATTTTTAATAGTTTTTGCTTAAACTATTACCAAGCTATATTAGTTGAAGCAACTATTTAAATAATACAAAACACAAATCACTTTATTTGTTGACTAAAGTATGGCCTCATGATTGCTTTGAGCATCAAATGTGTCAACTTCAATGAAATATTTGAGCCAAGACAATACAATTTTCTAAGCTTAAACTAAATCTTCTCTAAAAGCAACAACAACAACAACAATAAATGTCTGTAGAACAATTTTCATACTGAAATTGACACTGATACTAATAATTTGCGCTTTGATACTTTTAGCTTTGAAATATTGGCTAAAGGTTTATTGACAGACATATAGAAGAAGCAGCAGAATAAAGAAGTAAGAGTGCTTGTGCATGTCTCACATAATATACGACTGCCATTGAGTCACATAAAAGGCATAAGTTGGATATATATATAATATATATGAGGGTATAGCTAGCTTTCAACACCTACTGTGCTGCTGCATTCATGCTGCATTGCACACTTTCAGGCGCATACACTCGCTCACTTGACAACTTGAATGGAACTGATTTGTGCAAAGTAAAAAATCGACAAAAAAAAGAAATATATATAGAAATAGTAGTCAGTGTGCACAGCTTTTGCAAAATATAAGTTAATAATATATTTCTAAAGCAATTTTGTGCTAAAGCTGCATTTTGTCAGGATTTGAGCTGCTTTTCGTGCGCTTTGCAGAGAGTTTTGAAGTGGAATATTTCATAATATATATTATATATCAGCTTTAGCATATGCATATATAATAATATATATTGAAGTGTTATAAAAAAATAGTAGAATTGAGCAGTTAAATATATTAAATTGCTGTTTCAAGTGTATGCGAAAATAGTCAATTAAAATTACTTCCTAATTAATAGCTGACTGGTATGAAGAAAAATATGCCTTAAATGCAGCTCAAAGCTAGCGCATATAATCATAATTAATTCGCCGGTGACTCCCCAAGCAAATATATACATTCAATGCTGCTATTTAATTAACTTAATTGATTGCCCAGCTAATTAAAAGTCAATTGTGCCATAGCTCATATATAAACAATTTCTAATTCAATTATGTAGTAAATCTTATTTGAAAAATTTACAGTTCATTGAAGCTGAATTTGTTTAATTAACACAATTAACAAAAGGTTTTTTTGTTGTTTTCTTTTTATGGCTTATTTGCTTATTTGCTAATTAATTAATTTAAATTGTTTTGCTTTTATATACAATTTTAAAGAAAGTAAATAAATATTAACAGCTTTCAGAAACCCATTCAATTTATTGAAATATAAGTCAATGTCATTGCATGAGGCACCTGCAAGCAATTCAATATTGAAAAACATTTGCCTACAGGTTAAAAACTGTCACAAATTGTTAACAATTGTTTATTGCTTGCTGCACTTCTGACTATGACAAAAAAAAAAGAAAAAAAAATAAAAAAAAAAAAGTAAATCCTTGCCGACATTTGCAATTGACATTCAAATTAAAAAATATGCACACAACAAACAAAGGAAAAAACGCATAAAATCCGAATAAATAAAAAAAAAAAAAAAACTTCTTCGATTCACAACTGCAAACAATGAAAACTATTAAAAAGCTGGAAAAAAAAATACAATATTCCAAGAACTAAAACTGTACCGGAAATGACCTTTGGCGGAAATCCGTTCAATTTACGCGCCATGCCAGACAAACACATAAAATAATGGCGGTGCGTTAAAACGTGTAGAAGTAAAAAATTTATATTTCGTTTATTGTTTTTGTATTGCAATTAAAACTATATATGTATTCTATTTCTATAAAATTTTCTTAATTAAAGCTGCTATCGGCCATTTTTATATTTGAATTGAAAACGGAAATACAGTTTGACTGCATGTTGTAGCAAAAGCGGAAGTGAGTACAGGAAGTGCTCAGCTCAAAGAAAAGCGTATTGCAAAGTTTGGTTGCTATTTTTTGTGTCGCAAGCATATAGCATCACACACACACTTACTAAGAAATGTATGCGTGTTATGCAAGCCGACCAGAGTTGACAGCTTGGTCGTCGCCATTTCCGTTCATTTCCGCTTGTGCATTTGATAGAAAGGCAAAGGTTGGGATTATCTATTCTGTTTGTTTTTTAAAGAGAATCTTTGCGATTTTCTTAAAGTTTATAAATGGTTTTAAAGTCGTTGTCAATTCTAATTATTTCTTTCTTTCAAGAAGTTTCATTTGAAGTTTCAATAAATATTTTGCTTTAAAAGTAATTCATACAAAAATTCTTTAAACTTTTATTTATTTATTTTCAATCTTTTCAAAATCTAAATTTCAATACAAACCACAATAAAATACGCTTCAAGCCTTTTATAGCAAATAAAGTAAAATTTAATAAAACTTTTGTGCACTTAAAATTTCTGAAATGCAAATAGAATCATTTCATTTTATTCTATTCTAATTCATCTAAGCACACAAAAAACCCAGCACTGTAACCCCAAAAGCGCAAAACAGCGCTAACGACGCAGCAACAACCCCTAATGCCTTTATAAATAACTTTCAACGATCTCAAAGACAGCCTGACCCCAGGTAAAGTATGACCTTGATTATGTACAAGTTTCGCGCACTTTCTACAAAATTCCAAAGCGTTTTGTAATAACTCAAACGCCAAAGTACACGTGAAGTACAGCATATTTAAGCTGAAGAAGCGAAGAGGTAGAGGAAAGGCGCCAAGGCGCCAACTGTCAAACAGCGCTCATTAACATATTGAATTTTAATGCGCTAAGCACAAGTCGAAGACATGCTCATACTGCACTCTACTGACTGACGACTAATCTATGCGAATTCAATAATGTCTAACCACAGCAGCAGCAGCAGCAGCAACTTGGGCGTATATGTGGTTGGGAAAATTTTCTAAACTATTCTTTTGCGCAGCATTTCCAATGGAATTTGCATTATTTTTAATTTTTCATGGAATTTTTATTTCATTTTTCCTTTGGAGGGTTGCAGCAGCAAAAATTTACGCATAACTAATCAAGCTCATCTGCATTTCGTGGCTTGTTGAAATGCCTGAATGAATGAATGAATAGAGATGAAGCTTCAGCTGAAATGTCTAAACGTCAAAAATATTTGCATTTAAAATTAAAATAAATTTGAACATTTCTGCTTTGCATATTGAATTTTATTTTAATGTTGGCATAATTATTTTTTAATTTTCTTTTAAGAATTTCGTTTAAAAAAAGCAGATTTAAAAGCACGCTAAGGGCTTTAAAGTAAAAACAGCTTAAAAGTATGCAATGCGAAATATATTTAAGCGAGTAGGAAATTTGTTTAATTTGTTTCTTTTTATATTTAACAAAAAAGGCTACACTTAAGCTTAATTAATTTACTGCAGCGCTTTGTAACTGTACAACTGCACTACTCATGCTAAATGACAGACGTCGAGCAGTATTTCATATGCACACAGCAGACCCAAAAGTATGCTACATTTCATTTACTAAAGCGCTTTGCAGCAGCAAAATCATGAAAAATGATAGCGAAAATGCAGCAACAGGACAACAAAAGTCCCAAAGGAGCTTGCCTACTTTGCTATGCTATATGTGCAGCTACTACTACGCTCGTTGAAGCTGACGCTGCACACAAGGCGCTTTATTAGTAAAGAAATAATAATGAAAAAGTAAAAGCCAACGGAAAATTCGTTACAAGGCTAAAAAGCAAAAACTGCTGCCGAACAATTGTTTTAAATTTTGCGCACTTGCTTTTTCATTTTGCAAAAAAAGAAATGTTTTTCATTTCATTTTTCATAAAATTTTCATAGAAACATATTTTGCGACATTCAAGGCAAAGCTACTACGACAAGGACAAGGTTGGTCAAACCCTTGCGCGTTGGTTTGTAATCCTTTGCTAAATTCTGTTACATTAAAGTAGCTGTTGCTGCGCAGGGCTGAAGACTGGCATTGTCGACGGGTAATTGTATTTGTAATACGATGGCTTGGCCTCTAAAGAGTTAATTAGGTGTTGAAAATGTGCAAAGAGTGCGCTCGCGAAAGAGGTTTATTAAATTTTTCAATTTAGTGCTGCAGGCAATTGCATGAAATGAAAATTCTGACAAGTTAAGCTTGAGCTTAAATAGCACAAATTTATTGAAAAATAAAAGTAAACTGAAAAAGGAATATAATAAACTTAATGCTCGAACTTATAGTATTTAAGTTCTCATTGCGCATATGTGCAGGCAGAAGGACATGTCTATATCGATTAAGCTTTGGCTGTTGATTAAGTTATATACAATATATTTATTTTATACTTTATTAGATATATATATATACTTTATTACTATAGCCTATATACATTATCCTTAGAATAACACAAATTCTATTGAAGAAAATATTTCAAACACTTGAATTATTTGAATAATAGATCTAAGCATCTATTAATTACCGCAAAATTTCAAAATGAATTTTCAATGGCATGCAATAATAAATATATTATTTCGGCTAATAATTTCAATTAAATGCATCGACAGCTTTTTGATGTGCACGAACTGGCTGCATTAATTTACACACATCAGTTATTCACTTAATTTATCATTTATATCTATTAATGCCAACAATTACAAGGCGTACAGGATGTGCATAGAAAATGTATTACTAAAGTTAAATTAAAAGGTGCATTCCAAAGTCATAAGGACTTTTACACTAATAAAATTTTTAATAAAACATTAAAAGTTCTCTTTAATTTGGAATGCCCTCTGCTTATAGTACTAAACAAATCTATAGCATACTTCTATGTGCTAGAAATTTAATATGTATAGAAGCAGCAGCAAATTAAAGTCAATAAACACATGCAACATTCATTGCGCTATACAATATATAAATCATAATAGCACCTACAATACACAGGCAACTAGCTACCTTGCTACTTATTACACAATAACGCCTAATGCTATGCAACGATAATTATGAAATTCAATTTCCCTCAAATGCTTTTTGTTTTAAATAAACCAAATGAACAACAAAGGACTAAATATTGTTGTTATTATGCTTTATGCTGCAGCTGCCGCCTGAAAGTAGGCAATTATGCTTTCACTTGATTGAAATTCAATTGTGAAAATAATTAAGTTCATGCAGTGTTTGCTGTTTGCTGCTTCTATTCATATAGATTATTTGCAAATTGTCTAAGGCGGCAACAACGCACTGCATCAAGCGTAAGACAAACATATACGCATGCCATATATAGAGGCATTAAGTGCACTACTACGTTGTGCTGCTTATACAAATACTAAATTGTCTGCAAATAGTTATATTAATATTGAATTATTATGCTTGATAACAATGTCTATGGCCGAAAGTGCAGCAAAACATACTTAATGTATATAGTATATAGTATATTGCCACATAGCCGCAAGTTGTTGTAGTTCGTAGAATATTTATCATATAACTTGCTCTTGCAATTAATCATTTATGTGTTTAATCATTATCACTCTGTCTGTCTGTCTGTCTGTTCGATTCACCTTTGACTTTAGTCTCGACTGCTGCTGCTGCCCATTATTGTACAACACAATAGATACAACGGCAGACATTTTGACGCCTGTAGTTATGCAGCAACATTTTGAAGGTGTCTGTATTTGGGCAGTTTAGTTGTGTTGCTGCTAATTGCACAACTTATGCCTTTTCATTTAAGATCACACGAAACGTTAATGAATGCTTAGGTGCAAATGGTTTGCGTGCGTAATTTCATACGTTGCCTACTTACAGGTACTTTAAACTAGTCAAGCGTATACATTTTGTGGCAATTAATGTGCCAGCAAATGGCTAATGGTTAGCAAACTGTTGTTGTTGGTATTTGGTTGCTAAGAAAATGAAGCATTTTCTGTTCTGGTTTCTGGATTTGAAGAAGACGGTTTGATGTAGCTGTTAGTAGATAGGCTAAGGTTGAGTCTGCTCAATCAGTCTGCTTTAATACAGCAACAATGTTTACTAAATTCTTCAAAATAGTGCTCTCTTGCATCCTAAACACTAAAAACAGCCTCTTCAAGCTGCTTTTTACTTGCATAGCCGTCCTAACCTAAATAAAACATTTCAAAAGAAAATATTTCCGCATTAAATTGAAACAGCCTCGTTTACGCATAATTTAACAGCAACAAACAATTGAAAAATATATTGCTTATTATTTTTGTAGCATACTTTTCGGCAGCTCCTAAAAAGCTGATTTTTTTTTTTTTTTTACAGTTAAATATGTAAAGAAATCAAATCCCGTGCGTGCTTTTCTTTATTATTTTGGCTGTTTATGCATGCGCCTAATGCGCCGCAATAGCAAGGATAACAAACAATAAAATCCCAACCGTAAAAGTGTTGATGTTGCGCTGTTCAAAGTGTTTTTATTTTTTTGTTATTTCGGAGCCTACTTTTAGGTGTCGTGGTGCACATAAAAATATGTAGCATAAGGTTGAATATATACAAATGCCATTGCTACATATTTTATGCTGTTTAGTTTAAATAATTCTAAGCGACTTCTTTCGTCTTTTGTTGCTTAAGAAAAAAAATGCCCCAAAAGATTTAAACTACACAAAAGCAAAGCATTTCTACGCGTCGTTTGTTTGTTTATGTGTTGGCATAAAGGTTCAACAAAAAGTTTTTTTTTTTTTTTTTTTTCTTATAGGGTAATAGTTACAAGGGTGTATTAAGTTTGTCTAAATGTTTGTAACAGGTTGAAGGAAGCGAGGCAATATAAAATTTTTGAACATTTGAAAAAAAAAAAGACATGTCCGTCTGTCTGGCTGTATGAACAAAGAGAACTTAGGAGATAGCATCTATAAATGCAGATATTTTCATAATACTACTTCTACGCCAGATTAATTATAATAATAGTACGTACCACCTCCTTAGCTCTCTCCTCCCTCCCGCCTTTCTATTCGATATACATATGTGTGTCTATCTATCTGCATAAAGTTAATAAGAAATTTAAGTTATAGCGTAACTCGCAGTCGTATACACTTGACTGCAGCATGCTTTCTTGTTGAATTACAGTTTGTTTCGCTACACATTCGCTGGTCTTGAGGGATTTTGTATAAATTTAAGTTGTTTGCTAAAAGTATGCATAAATACTTTCTTTTTGTTATTTAATTTTCTGCATTTTAATGCCAGAATGTGTAGCTATTTAAATAAATTTTGTATACAAATAAAAAGAAAAAAAGCAGAAAACGATAAAGTAAGCAACACTTTTAAAAGTAAACGTCGTCTCGAACTGTATGCTACACAACTAATCACTGACACAAATCTCTTGTAAGCAAAACTTTATATCATTTTCTATATTTTTCCTTTTTTTTATTTTTCTTTAGCTGCTTAAAAATATTTACCAGGGTTAGACAAACATTAACAACAAACTGCATACAAACAGCATGTGCCTGAAAGTATCTAGCGAATGTTTGCTAAAGCAGCAGCATACGCACTCTGGCGATTTTCAAGCACATATTGCCGCTGCTTCTATTTACTAAACTGCTGCTACTACTACTACTAACGCATGCTAGCTCTAGCTCTAAGCCATGTGCACTATGGATTTCACTTACTTTTTATGTAGAAACATGTCAGCTGCTCAAGTTTGTACGCTGTTTATTTACGCACATGCGAAAACTTATTTCATATTCATAGAAAACTCGCAAACACATGACGCGCACATACTTGAAGCCTGTGTGTATGTGTGTGTTAGAAAGAGTTAGTAAGTTTGTGTGTAAGCGAGACAGTTAGTTGTTATCAGCAATGTACGTCTTATAGTTTTTTTTTTTTTATAAGCAAAAGTTGTAGCCAACAAGCTTTGCACTGAAGCAAGTCAATATAATGCCGAAAAGTATGCTTTAAATTTTTTATAAATTTTATAGTACAGCGTTTAAAAGCAATTATTGGTAGAGAGTGAAATCTCAAGATACACCAGTAGGTATAACAACCGATTGAGCAGCCATGTTAATAGGCTGGCTCGGGTTCTTCCGGGTTACCGTCCAATCAGACGACTGAGGCGCAGAAATGTAGGGCTCATACAGAGTCCATAGTATAGAGCAGTATTAATACTCAATTGATCTCTCTCTTAGGAGACGGCGATGCTTATAATTTTTTTTTGTGATATTTTTATTGATATAGTTTAGTAGTTAACCGGTTCAATAAATTTAAAAAAAAAAAAAAAGCAATTATTAAAACTCAGCAGATTGAGTTTATATTATATTAAAATTAAATTAAAACAAAAATAAATACTTTTATTTAAAGTTTACACAAGACTAATAATAGCATATTAATATTTTGAATTTATATTAAAAATATGCTTTATATTGGCTGCCTGTTAGCATATATGCCTCGCTCTACACTTCACTTCTCAACACAAATACTTGCGGTCTATTAAAATCATGCAAGCATAAAATTTCAACGTAGCAACGTAGTAAAGGCAAAATTATTTTGTTATATGACTTGACAAAAATTTATATAATTCCCTTTTTCGGTCAGGAAATTTGACAATATTTTCTACATAATTCAAATCATTGTGACAGCATTGTTGTTGTTGTTCTATTTGCTATGGAAATCGTTCATTCATTCATTCATTTATTTTAGAAACTTGAGTTATGCTTGCTGTTGCTGCTGCTGCTGCCATGACATACAATTGTTTTGAGCTCTATCTGCTGTGTGTCTAACGTTTTGGAAATTTATTTGTTTTGATTGTGCAACAATTTTATGCTCGTCGACTTAATTGTTTTCTGCTAAATATATTTATCTATAGGCTGTGTATCTTTAAATGATTGCACAGACTGACAATAGGCGTTGAGGGCAGTCAGCCAGTAGTAATTATATGGCAATGTGTATGTTGAAGGTTAATAAAATAGGTCAGCTGAGCTATAAAATAAGCGGAACATTCAATTTATATTGTTTTAGATTTCTATTTGCATGAAAGTTGTTGCTAATTTGTTGGTTTAAGTGGTTTAGAAGGGAAAAAGTGGAGAGTTAAGTTTGTAGGTTGATGTTGTGTATCATGGTTCTAAGCACAAATGTATGTTTCAGAGTAAGAAAGTTGTTTAAGCACCTTCCACAATTTTACGCTATTTCTGATTTGAGTTAAACAGCTGACACTGCTTAATGATTATTCGTTATAAACGTAGTATTTTTTTGCTGCCTTTTCTCTCCTTACTCTAGCTCAAACTTCTCATTTTTTTCATTACAAACGTTGGATTGTTCACTTATATATTTTCCCCCTTTTCTTTTTCCCCTTTCTCTATACACAATTTAAATAATAAGGCTTCAATTACAATTTTTCTTCTCTCTTTCCTCTTTCCTTTAGCATTGGAAGCATGTTAGGAACTGCAAAGTATTAACTTTTTTGACAATTTTCGTTTTACTTGAGTCAATATTGAAAGCTGGTATGGAGACTTTTTAATTAAAAGAAACTGACTTACTAAAGTCTAATAAGTATTTAAGCTTTGGTAACAGACAAATTATATTTCTTTCCTTCCAATTTTAGACACAATTGTGCCAAATATTAAAGAAAAAGCATAAAAATAGGCAATCAATCTACACCAAACAACTTTTTAACTTTAAATCTGCCAAAATCATGGCCAACAAATAGAAAATAAATAATTTAAGCTACTTCCAATTAAATACCTAAATCACTTGACTGCCTCACTGCCAAGGTCAATAGCTGTGCAGCAAATAACAGTCGCCAACGCCCAAGCCAACGAAGAAGCAACCAACCAACCACCTACAATTATGTCTGTTAGCTGTCAGTCGATATCTAGTGCAGACAAAATACGTCAAACAGGCTGTCAGACGGACGGACGGACGGACATGTAGACAACATCGCGATAATGCTTACAGCTGCTTGAATATATCCAATTTCTTTAGATATAGAAAATAATTGCACAAAGCAATTCAAGCTCAATACTAAGAGTGCGCTAACAAGCATTTTTCTTAGCAGCTTTTACTATGTAGTTAGAAGGCATGTCGCATGTCGCATGTCGCTCTTTTGTATATTTGATGATTTGCCAATTTTCTGTTTGTGTTTACATAAAAATATGGCAAAAGCATGAGAAATTACAGTTGAGCAAGTTGAGAAGCAAAAAATTTACAGACAGACTACGACGACGACTTGAAGAAGAAAAGACGAAGAAGAAAAATATATAATGAGGCAGCCAGACAGCCTAGCAGCAGTCTAGAAAATATAAAATAGCTCAGGACACAATCAGGCGCTGAATTGCAAAGGAGACATTGCACAA
Organism: Leucophenga maculata; assembly: GCA_035044805.1. Classification (NCBI taxonomy): domain Eukaryota; kingdom Metazoa; phylum Arthropoda; class Insecta; order Diptera; family Drosophilidae; genus Leucophenga; species Leucophenga maculata. The sequence continues at coordinate 745,591 of JAWNNP010002289.1, forward strand.
AATTTTGTTGCACGCAGACAAAGTGGTAAATAGCAGCAAAATCGTGACTTTCACTTTGATGCGCGCGTTGTCCATGCAGCACAGAATTGTAAAGTTTTTTAAGGAAGCGCAGTTGTCTGGCAAGAAAAATAAATATGAAACATTTGTTTGCACAGACGAGACGTGTGAAATTGCTTATTTTTTTTTTTTGCTTTGTGCAGTGGAAACTTTGCTGAGTGACTTGGAAAAGTGCATGCAAGCTCTAAATTAGGATTTAGTTGCAGGTGCTGCAGAAGAATTTGAACTTTTTTATGCATATTTGATTATATATCTAAGATTTGCGCCTTTGATTATGCAATGTTTTTTGTTTTTATAGCTAAAGCACATTTGCAACGTAAAATATGAAACAAAGTGAGAGCAGCTTTGAAAAAGAATATTTCTGTTCAAGCATATTTCAATATTTATTACTTTTCTATTGCGCCTTTAGTTATGCAATATTTTTTTAAGCTAGCGTACACTTGAAACGTAACATATGAAACAATGTGAGAGCTTTTTAGTTGAAAAATATAACGCTTGATGATACGAATGCCATTTCCAACTGTGAGTCGTTTATAACAAAAAGTTTTTACAATAAAATATTATTTTTGGCAACCTACGCGCACCTCGTTTCACTTTCTTGACCTACTGCCCAAATAAATATGCAACACCGAAAGCATTCATCTTATCACAACAGTTTATATAAACTTTAAATAGTTATTTGAAGTTACGTACACACACGGTCGCATATAAATTGCACAAATGACTGTAAGTGATTTATGTTATTTTTCAACAATTATTCAAAAGGCACTTAAGAAAGTCAAATACATACACCAACACATATACAAATCGCATGCACTTGGACACACACACACAAGCCAAGCGATTGGCGAAACTATGTCAACGTCGTCGTAGTGTGGTCGACAGCGTCACGGCGCCTAAAAGACGGCAATGCCAGCCAATGAGCAAAGCAATGCCAAACTTAGCCAAACAAAACCAAGTCAACGCAACATTGGCAAACAGTAGCAGCAGCAGCAGCAGCACCAGCCAACCAACTTGTTATATACAGATGATTTATTATTTAAGCTGTATGTAGAAGCCAAAACGAAGAAGCTGAAAAAAATTGTACAAAGTACAAAGCATAATTCCCCTACACACCGCTTTATACCGCGTACAATTTAAAATGACCCAGTAGTGACAAATTGCGCTCAACTTAAGTTGCGCTAAGTAGGTGAGTGTGCTTTGTACAATTTTGCGACATAAAGTATGCCAGGGGCTTGAGTCCAGGCTGTATATCGTATATCGCAGCATCAAATATTACAAAAAAAAAAAATAATAATATACTTTGGCCTTTTTTGTGGGTGTTCAAATGCGCACTTCACTTACAAAATTTATGTCATTCTACGCTGATTTATGCGTGCATGTGGCAGCGTATATATCGTATGTGCGTATGGTGTGTTCGTTGGCGATAAGTATCGATAAATAATTGATAATTATGTAGTTGAATGTACATTTTTCAACACTACTTTTTATGTTTGTGTGTGCTATAAAGCTTGAAAAATGTGTCATGATTTATGTAAAGCTTGATAGAGTACCGCAAAAAAAAAAAAAAAAAAAAATGAGTACAAAAAATCAAATGTTTGTTCAAACTGTTGAAGTGTGCTTAACTTGAAAGATTTCATTAGCTTGGCGTAAATTTTTGCGTAGTATTTTTCTCTTTCACACTCCCTCAGTCGCTATGTTTCATATTTTACGTTTCATTTATTTAGCTACAACAGCTTAACTTAAGAAAATGTGGCATGCTTTTAAGAGCAATCTCGGTTATCTCTTATTAAACAAATACTGTGCAACGCAATGAAAATTGTTGCAGTATTTTAGGATATGATTAAACGCATCACAACACCAAACAAACGATTTTTCGGTTTAAGTTAGCAGCTAAAAGTATGCTTAATACATTTCAACAATTTCTGTGCCTTAGTAATTTCGCATGCCAACCGCTTGAATTCAAAATTTCATCACATCTGCTACAAAATCGCTTTCCAATCAAAGTTCCTTAACCCTAGCATACTTTACGGCAAACGTCAAAAGGCCACACTCAACAACAACAACAACAAATACAGCATTGAACGAACACTTTACTCACTGCAACGCACTTGAGCTAGCGCACAGCATCAATCAAATGGAAATAATGGCATAAAATCGTGCACCTGCAAGTATGCAGCATATTAAACTGCAGCTGCTTAAGCAAATGGCGCGCAAGAAGTGCAAGTTACCTAGCCAAGCAGGCATAGCAAGGATTGTCATAAAGTTACGACACATACAAGCGCACACGCACAAGCACACGCACACATACACACACACACAGAGCTGCCGTTCATCTGCATTTCAATGCATGCTGGCAGCTTGCTTGCAATTAATTAGGATTATGGCATGCAACATGCTACGTAATGCCTAAATGTGTACAGCAGTAGCAGCAGTAAGCACAGCACGGCACATCACATCACAACGTCAGCATAGCTCTAAAGAGCTCGTTAGAATTTTTACACTGCAAGACACTAAATAGTTTGATTAAGCATATTTATAGAGTTCATGACGTTATCGATGACGACTTATGCTCAAGCTGTGTATGTGTGTGTGTGTGTGCAATATACTCATATTAATTACAGCTGCATAGGCGCTTAATACGTTTCAATGCGTTTTAATCAATCATGCACGTACATTTGCTGCCTGTTTGTATATGCATTAAGAAAAAATTAAAATCGACTTCTCGAAATTGAAGTTGAAGTGAAGTAAGTACGTCTCTGGCGCATCTTATGCTGTGGCAAGCTAACGACTTTTTAAGTATTTACACACAATTTGGCAGCAAAAGTTGGCCAACGTAAAAATAAGCAGCAAAGAAAAATAAAGCAGATAAATCGTGCAGCCAAAAAGTATGCTTTCTTTTATTTTTCATATAACTTTTGCTTTTTGCCATAATTTTATGTGGCATTTTCTTTCCGCCTTAATTTCTTTTCTCCTTTCTTTTTTTTTTGTTATACTCCTGAGCTGCTTTTACATTATTCTTCATTCGCCGAAGCACACATTTCACATAAAATGAGAAAAAATTGCCATTACCATGACCGCATTGCCAACCAAGCGAGCAACCCATCAAAAAGCATGAATAAACGCACAATGAAAATGACGACGACGACGACGACGACGGCGTAGATAAATGTGACACAATTACTCAAAAAGCAAAAGTAGCAAACAATTTCGCAATGTGTGTTGCATAATTTCAGGCACTACACTACCAGAAAGCAAATTTGTTTGGCAATTTTTCAAGCGCTCGTATGTTTGTTCCACTTCATTATGTTAAGAATGCACACTTTTTTTGTCACCTTTAACAGGCAAATGATGCAAGATAAGTCTGTTCGCAAGATGAAGTTTAATTTTTTAAGAAATTTTCTCTACAGCGCACAGATAAGTCATACTGACATGAAATGCAATGCACTATCTTCTGTCCGTTTCCGTACGACGTTTGTAAACATGCCCTCAAGTCCTGTCATGCATGCAACTTTTGCAACACTTGCATAGTTGGCTTGATGTGTGCCAAGTAAGTCGTTTGTCTTGACGGCTTTGTTTGATAAGTGCGCCCTAAGGTCTTGTCGGACAGTCGGAGCAACTGTTTGCTTTTAATGAGTGCAGAATATATGCAAAATCAGTGTAAGCCTGTGTTGGAAACATATGTATAAAAAAAAATTTTTTAGAAACTTTTTAACAATTATTTAAATTGTAAATTTAATAGAATTTTATAATATTTACTGCTTACATTTGAATATGAACTTCAAAATTAACTAACATTTATTTAATATACTGAATATTCATTTAAAGTATATGGTCCTTCGAGCCGGATCGGCCACATAGGCGGAATATATACAAGTAAAGAAACTTGAGCAACGTCAGAACAGAAGTTGTGGACTAACAGCAACTAACTCCTCTTTTTTAGAATTTAATGCAACGCGCTTTGAAAAAAAAGGTAAGCCTCGAATACAACTCTCCAATGTTAACGTTCCTGCTATCGATTTTCATAAGTCAATCAACCAGCTGGGTTATGTTCTCGAAAAAATACAAGACTGACATTTTTAAATTATGGATATGCCATGTATGAGAAAGGGTTTGTCAATTTTTAACGCCTTTTTTTGAAAGAAATGAATCTTTAGTCCAATTGACGAAAAATTCAGTCTGCATGACAATATATATTCAGCATTGGCAAGAGGCTTATCGATTTTGCCGCAGCTGTGAACATGGTAGTCGAAAAACTACAATTAAAACAGCGCTTTAAGTCCTTCTCAGTCAGACTAACTCATCTTCTGAAGGCAGTTGAGATACCCTACCCGCTACATCGAAATAGCTCGTTGCTAATTATCTTAATGACTAAGTGGAACCTAAGACACTCATAATATTATTTATCACTCCCTCTTTATCTCTCTTTTTATTTCTCTAAACATAACATAAAATCTTATATTGTATATGGTACTTCGAGCCGGATCAGTGCAATGAAATATTAAGTTCACAAGCTTATTTCTGTTGCTTGAACAATTGATATAGATTCTATGTTGTATATCTACTCAAACTATGCTCGCTAAGATTTTTACAAATCAATTTAATCAAAGTTCTTTAAGTATAAAGCAAAGCTTTTAAGCTTCGTTTATAAGTTGCACATTTATTTTTTTTATTTAATTTTATTTTATTTTAACTATGTTTCATTTTATTTAATGAAATTTTTATTTATTGAAAAAAAAAAATATTACTCAACTAAGCACACAACGCAGCAAAGCGTCTAAGCATGAGTCTAGCGCTTTAAAAATGTCAAACGCCTTTGGCTATGCATTAAATAACAACAGAAAAGTACGCACAAAAGTATGCAATGCAATGGATTCCAAGCCAAAGTACAAAGCATAAAAAATAGAAAAAGAACTGTGAACAAAGCTGAAGCTGAAGCTGAAGAAAGAAAAAACACAGAAAAAAAGACGGCAAAACTTTTACCACTTAAAAATCTACGAAAGCAGTAATGTAGCGCGGCAGTAAATGCGCCGCAATAATCAAAGTCGAACATCAATAACGCTGCTGTGGCGTAAACTTCTACTTCAACTCATTTGCTATACAAAACAGAAAGGCTTAAGATGCCAGTTTGTCTGCCTCAAACCTCATGGCCGAAAAGTATGCAACACAATTTTAATTAGTTTTGAAAAGTATTTTAATTTTTGCAATTTGTGTGAGCGAGTCTTTTGCTGTCTTGCTTGCTTGTGAATAGTAAGTAACTACGCATATATATATATATATATATATATATATTTTTTTTAGTACGGTACTTCCTTACAATTTTTTCTTATAATTTTTGCACTTTAATGATTATTATTAACATTATTAGTTGCTTGTAACGAGCGCTGTCAGCGTTTAAAGTTGCATCAAGTATTATAGATATCGCACGTTTTCCGTGCATAATGCATGCATAAAAGTTTTAACTTTACTTTTATGCTTTTCTATTCGTGCACTAACGGTTTTTGTTTAAATTATTTTTTTTTTGCAATTATTTTACTCTTTTTTAATGTAATCGTAGAAAATTTGTTCGTTCTTTTTTATTCTTTTTCGCTCAACTCGACATAAAAAACTTTGCTTAAACTATTTGCATTCTTGTGGCAGTCGCTCCCCGTAGTGGCAGAGTTGCAGTGCAAGTGTGGGAGCGAGCGAAGCATCTCTGCACCATTTTAGCGGTTTTAACGAGTATGCTAAAAAGTATGCTTTGATTTTTCAGCGTTATTTTGGTTTGACGTTTGGCCATTGCGAATGGAATGCGCTACAGTCTATGCGAATTGTTGACTCGTACTTTTTTCAACTTAAAAATGCTTGGGTAAAAACTTTTTAAATCGTTGAAAAAGGGTTGCGCTTATTTATAGCACTTTAGCTTTTTTGGGGGGTTCATACATTTGCTTGTATTTGGAATTTGAAGTGTGAGTAGTTTGCAGGATACAGAATTGTTTACTTACTACTTTATATATTAGCATGGGTTATGTCTGTTGGGAGTGGAGTGAGTAACTTACCTGAAAAGAAGGAGAAAGAAAAAAAATTAAATAAGTATTTTAAAGTGGAAACTAAATAAATCTTTGCTTTATAAAATTTTAGTTGCGAATTATAAAACAATTTTAAATTGTTTTTAGTTATGATTTTAGCTATGAAGAGTTTGCCATTTCTTTCTTACACACGGAACTGAAGATAAAAGGAAAAAAAGCGAGAAAAAAAGAAAAAGAAAGAGAAAAAAGAAGGCAGAAAATACGCAAAGTATCGAGAAAGAGAGAGATAAGTAAAGGAGTATTAATAAAATGAAAAAGAAGAATGTAGCAGGTGCTTAAAAGCACGTTCAAAAGAAAACAATTGAACAAATTAACGAGCTGAAATCCCTTATAACAGTTTTATGACAAAGTTTTAAATTTAAACACAATTCTAAGCCAAAACATATTTGCAAACACAACGAATTTCTGCTACAATAAAACAACTCAATATGTGTGCCATCAATAAACTGTACAGCAGCAGCAATAAAATGTACAAATCTTTCAAAATTGCACACATCCATGCTGATGAAAACTTTTAATTGAACTAAACAAATACAATCAATAATTCTCATGTAATCCCAATTTGTTCATATATATGGCTAGGTACATGAAATGCGACTCTCTCTCTCATGTAATTTATGCCAAAGCAAATAGTAGAACATTGTGTGTGAATGTCAAAATATTGATATATCTATATCTTTCTTCATATATATCTATATATGTGTGTGTGGTATTGTTTTATTGATGAAATGTATGCCAAAGACAAAAAGCAAACATAAATGTTGTATATCAATGTTGTGCAACGTTGTGTGGATGATAATAATGACAAGCAGAGCTCAACTAAACAACCAACAACCAACCAACATATCATATGAGATTAGCTCAAGGCTTTGATATGAATTCATTGTCATTGCAGTGGCAAAGTAGTAGCGTCTATACTTCTAGCAAGTTGTCAAGCGCAGACAAACTATGTAGTATGTGGGTTCCAACGAGGCGGTTTTAAAAGTTGACGTCGTTGATGTCGTTTTTAGGCATTCCACGCAAAGCAAATGGCTCGAAGGCTACACACACACATACACGAGTAATATTTGAACAGTCGAAATGATTGAACAAAGTATGTTTGGTATTTTGTTTTCATTATAGACCTACATACATATTGATTCTGGGTCGTCGGCATAAGTTGGTATGTGTAGAACGCCTTTTCTTGCCACCTCCAAAGCAATGCCATCAGTTTAAATTATTAACGTTTGAATGATTTTTATGACAACGAGACAAAAGTCGGCATTGTTTAGTTTGATTTTTCGGTTAGTTGTAGTCAGGCAGGCAGGCAGGCACATACATCAAATGAATTTGTAATGGCGTGAAATTCGATGTTGTACTGAGGAATGCTAAGCAAATATTGTAAGGAGCGACAAGAATTTCTAATTTTTTTGTTTAATCTTAAATTTAAATATTTTTAAAGTTAATAGCTAACAGCTCATGCAGCAGCAAATTGTTGTCACTGCTTTAAATTTATTTTTTTGCCTCTCATAGACTTAATAAAAAATAAATTTTCTGACCAACAAATAGCTCAAATGAAAGCAAATTCAATTAAAGCATATCCATGACAGCATAGCTGCCTGCCACATACGCAACAAGGATGCCTCATTATTGAGCAGCGTGTACAACTTTTCTACTTTCCAAAAGCTTTGATTACTTTAACTGAAAACTTTTTAAATTGCATTTAAGCATGGCAGTGCGTTGCTTTAACTGCTGCAACATAGAATCAGAAATATTCCACAAAATACATAAAGTGACAGCAGTTGAGAGAACATCCAGCAGCAGCAGCAGCAAGTTTCGCTTGGCAAACTTTTTGCTGCACTTTACAAAACTATTTTTGATTAAGAAAACATTTTACTGAAGTGTACTGAAGTACATGCGAGTATATATGGTAAAATCTTGTTAGACATAGACATGAGCTACGAGGGTTGTGTTAAACATTACAAGTAAATCTAATAGATATATACACTATTTGCGCTTTGATGTCAGGAACTCATGCCTTACACCTATATTGCAGCTAGCAGCCAATTGCTTACTGTCCGTCTGTCTGCCGTTTGTACGCTCTCAACAAATACTTCAAAAAACTACTGTAACTACCCACGTAGCACATCTAAAACTTATAGACTTGTCTCAAATACTAATTGCAAACAACTGACCAACCAAAGCCACAACAACTATGAACTTTGCACAAACTTCAAGCAGCGCATATAGACATCAACTAAAAATATATAAAATAATTAAATCAACTTTCTACAAGAAATTTAGCATTTATTTGACTTTAGTGCGCTGACAGCAGCAAACAGTGCGCGTTTGCGCTTGAAAAACCCCCGCACATACGCGCACTATTTGTCACAAACCAAGACACACAAGTGACAAACAGTCGAGAAAAAAAAAATATATATAAAGATATAGAAAAAAAAAACCATAAGCTTCGAAATTAAACATCATCCTCATCGACCTCGAATTCCTGCTTCAACTTCTTCTGTGCTTGCTTAAATGAAGCCGCTGACTTCAGTAGATGTTCACGCTCCGAAGGCATCAGTTTAATATTCATCACCGAATTGATGCCATTTCGATCGACACGACATGGCAGCGAAAGCCAAACATCTTCTTTGATATTTGCAAATCCTTTGCCATTTGTGCAGAGCGATAGTACACGTCCACTATTCGTGAAAATAGCCGAGACCAGATCGGATGTAGTAAAGCCTATACCAAGATTTGTATATTTCTTAACTTGACTAGCCATCACAGGTGCCATGACCATATGTTCCGCACTATCAGTTGCTGCTGCTGTTTCATTACCTTCCCCAGCATCCTTGTTCTTTGGCAGCGTACAACGCAGTGGTATGCCGCCCACACCAACACTCGAGTATACTGGCATCGAAGATAGTCCCGTCTCGCCTATAATGACGCCACTCACTTGTGGCGGCGGTGTTACATTCAAACGCTGTGCAAGCAAATAATTGAAACGTGCTGCCGCCAACTGGCAGCCACTACCGAAGCAGCGTTGCCAAGGCAACTCCGTGCTCTTCTGTACATACCAGCTTAAGACATCCGTCGGACTTGTGAGCATAATGAATATAGCCTTTGGTGATGCATATATCAAATCGGGCATCATCTCACGCAGAAAATGCGCTGTGCGCTGTGTAACCTGCTCACAGCTTTCACCCTGTTGCGCAGGCGCATTTGCCGCAATGAGCACAATACGCGAATTGCGTGTCATGGCTGTGTCCGCACAAGTGGTTATATTTGCTTTGCTTAGCGCTTTGGCTGCCTCCATGAATTCCGTTGCATGATCTTCCTCGCTGTTGGTTTGTATGAGGCATATATCATCGGTGACACGTTTCGCCAGCAGCGCTGTTGCGCAAGAAACTCCCACAGCATCGGTGCCGACTATGGAGACCTTTTGATTGTTCAACTTATAAGGCCAATTTCTGCTGTAGTAGACATTCTTGAAAGTCTCCGCTTTGTTGGCATTTACAGGTTTTGGTTTGGCATATGTCACCGTATAACGTTTATTTCTGCCAACTTCTGCTTCATTGGTGTTGCCTAGTGACTCCTCCTGTACATTGTATGCGTGCTTGTGCCCAAAGGGATTGTACCAATTGATGTCGAGTTTTGCTGCAGCATTAGTGCTCGACGTTGATTTCTGTTGCTTCGGTTGTGCAGTTATGGTCTCCACCTTCGGTGAGATTGGTGACGCTTTCAAGGCCAATGGCTCTTTTTGCCGCGTATGCACTTTTCCAATTGCATTTACTGTCTGCTGCATATTGTCGGCTATTTCTTGTGCCACCAGTTCGTTTTGTACCTTGTGCGCTGTTGTGCCACTCTTCCGCTTGTTGCGCTTCTTTCTTCGTTTTTTACTTGTCATAGTTTTGCCCCTAAGTTTGCCGGCCTCAGCCTGTGGCGTATGTGCGCCAAGCAGCGAAGTTATTTCTAAATTTGAGCCACTCATGCTGTCTTGGGTTATTGATGCAATTGGTTCTTGCTGTTCTCCGGTGAAATAATCGTCGAACCCGATCTCCTTTTTTGTATACTGCAGCAATTGATTTACAGTTGCGTCGTAGTTTTGCTGTTGCAGAAGTTCCGTAAACGCACGCCTCACATCCAGTTTTGACTCGTGTCCACCTGACATTTGCATATCCCGCGCTGTCTTCAGTTTTTCTGTCGCAGTTTCCAGTTCTTTATCTTTATCCGCTTTCTTCGTTGCGCCATCGAAATTGGTTTTAATAAAAGCTGTATAGGTTGGTCCACGATGCTGTATCTTTTGCTCCAAATACCGCTGCTTGTGCAACTCGTTTTCACTTTTGTCCAAATTTTCCGCCTTTTCACCAGTTACGGCTAAGGATTTTAATTTATCCTCCAGTTTTTGCATCATTTTATCGTTTTGAGCAGCCAGTTTATTAAACTCTTCTTCTTTCTTCCTAACCATCTCCGCATATGTGTCTCCTTGCAAGTCGCCAGTCGCCTGGCTACTTAGTTGCCGCTTGTGCTCGAAGTTATTACTGTCGCCGGGCTTTAGCCTTAGCAGCTCACTTGTAAATCGCAACTTTTCAGTAGTCAAATGCGGTGGTTCGGAAAATATAGCCACCTGCTGCTTGCGCCGTTCCAAGTAGGCACTAACGATTTTCTGCCACGCACGTTGCATTGCCTCATCACCGGTGCGCATTGTTTTCATCAGTAATTTACGCTCAAATGTATTGCCGCACGACTTTTGTGCCCTTGTTGTACTCAGCGTGCTTTCCATGGGGAACAGTGTTTTACGCGCCAACTCGAAGTCGAAAGGCTTTACTTGTTCCTCCAAATCACGCTTCCTACGCAAGCGTCGCTTCTGTATATTTATGATTGTCTTCCAGCATCTCGAAATAAGTTCCTTTTCCTCACGCACCAAGGCTTCTTCAGAAACTTCCAAATCATGCGGTTTGTCTGATTTTCCATGTTTACTCTCTTCTTCTGCCTCGTCCACACCACTGTGCTGTCTAGCATCGTTACTCGATGCACGTCGATGTTGGCGTTGATCCCCAGTCGCAATCATCTTGTTTTGCGATGTTGAATTGCGCAGCATATTCATTTTTCCGTTTTTGCGCTTGCTTTGCCGGTGCTCGCACATGCGTATAATCGTCCGGCAGCACTCGGCAATCAGTTCATCCATTTCGTCCTGCGGCGTCATTTCGCTGCTCGATTCTGGCAGCGTCTCAAATGCATCTGAAGTCGGTTCATCTGCCGCAATCAGTTCCTCCAACTCTTTTTGCAGCTCCAAAGTTTCGTTATAATGCGTGCGTGAGGCAAATGGATCGGAAGTCATTTGTCTCTTCTGCTGGCTGGAATGCTGAAAATAGCCAAAATTCCTCTTGCTACCAGGATTGGCTTTTTTCCTGGACTTGGTTGTACCAACGATGCATTCGCATAAATGCGTTATCCTTCTGCTGCACTTGTTGATGATGTCTCGCTGTTTGATTTGCATTTGCGCATCATTGCTGAGATTTTTTGATAGCTTAAATAGTTTTCCGGCTGCCTTCGAGAGTTCTGGAAAACAATCGACACACGTGGACAGATTTCTGCATGTTGGATTAGAAGTTTTGCTAGGCGGTGCAGCTGATGTGTTTGGCTTTCCATCGTCCATATCATCCGGTCCATCTCCATTAGAGTCGTTTGTTTGCGCTGGTTCTTCTTCTTCTCCAATCTTCGGACTTGGTAGACAGCAGCCGCACATATCCAATAATCTACGCGCACAACGACAAATTATTTTATGCTGTTCCTCATGTTTGCATTCCTCCAGTTCGGGTGACATTGCATTTTCATAAATGCATTCCACTGCTTTCTGCATGCCCTTATAACCAGGCGAGCATGGATCAGTACAAAGTGAGGCTTCACAAGGCTTAGGCATCGTAAAGTCACAGCTATCGCATTCGCATAGCTTCCATAACTTCTGAGCTCTTAGACAAATGTTTACCTGCTGCTCTATCTGCTCATTTATATCCCAAGTCTGTTGCGTACCGAACTCGTGCAGATCGTTTGCAATTGTTTTTAGTTCCTCATAACAGTCGGCACACGGATCGGTGCATAACTGTTTGCAGGGCTCTGGTGGTGGGCAGCAAGGCTCCGACGGTGGCGGAGGTGGTGGTACCTCTGGCTCTGGACAGCATTCCGGTGGAGGGCACGGCTCTGGAGACTCTTCTGGAGGTGGTTCTGGACACGGTTCTGGAGACAGTTCTGCAGACTGTTCTGAAGACAGTTCTGAAGACGGTTCTATAGAATTTTCTGAAGACGATTCTAGAGATTGTTCTGGATACTGTTCTTGAGACTGTTCTGGAGGTTGTTCTGGAGACTGTTCTGCAGACTGTTCTGCAGACGGTTCTGGACACGGCTCTGGACATGGTTCTGGACACGGAGGTGGACACGCTGGCGGGCAGCATTTTGGCGGTGGACACGGCGGTGGACACGGCGGTGGGCATGGTGGCGGGCATGGTGGCGGGCACGGTTTCGGGCAGCATTTTGGTGCTGGACACGGTGGTGGACACGGTGGTGGGCATGGTGGTGGGCATGGTGGTGGGCAGCACGGCTTCGGGCAGCATTTTGGTGGTGGACACGGCGGTGGGCATGGTGGCGGGCACGGTTTCGGGCAGCATTTTGGTGCTGGACACGGTGGTGGGCATGGTGGCGGGCATGGTGGTGGGCAACACGGTTTCGGACAGCATCTTGGTGGAGTACATGGTGGTGGGCATGGTGGCGGGCACGGTGGCGGGCACGGTGGCGGGCATGGTGGCGGACATGGTGGTGGGCAGCACGGTTTTGGACAGCATTTTGGTGGAGGACATGGTGGCGGGCACGGTGGCGGACACGGTTTCGGACGTGGCGGTGGTTCACATTCACAGCAACTTGAGTCTCGTTTGCATATATTTTCCGCCGCTTTCTTAAGCATTTCAAAAATCGAATCCTTTTTCCTACATGGATCTGCGCATGGTTTTGGACAGCATGGTTCCGGTGGGCATGGCTTCGGACAGCATGATGGTGGTGGTGAACAGCACGGCGTTGGTGGACAACAAGGCGCTGGTGGTGGGCAACATGTTGGCGGACAACATGGCGGGCAACATGGCGCACAACGCCTCGGACATGGTAATGGACAGCATCTGCACATCTCCAGTATTCTGCGCACATAACGGCACACTGCCTCCTTCTGTAGGTTCTGATAATAGGGATCCCGATTATATTGCATCGCGCATTGATACAGCTTACAAGCGGTGTTTACTAGCTCACGATTGGTACATGCGCACGGATCGGTGCACATGCGAATCGGATCTGGGCATGGAGCCGGATCACACGGGCAATTGCAATTGCATTCGCACATTGACCACAGCTTCTGGCAACATGTGCAAATCATACCTTCCAGTCGCTTTTGCATACTTGGATCCCTCGTTTGTGTATTGGCTGCGCGGTAGATATTGCAAGCGCATTTGCGCATTTCGAAATAGCAACTCGAACAGGGATCTGTGCAGATTTTCTTCGCACACGGATCACAGGGTGACTTACAGCATGGATTGCAACATGGATCCGGATAGCAGCACGGTTTCGGCGGAGGGCAACATGGTTTGGGGCAGCATGGCGGTGGGCACGGCTTCGGACAGCATGGCGGCGGCTTACAGCATGGTGGAGGACACTGCTTCGGGCAGCAAGGCGGCGGGCATGGTGGAGGACAGCATGGCGGTGGACATGGTGGAGGGCAGCATGGCGGTGGACATGGTGGAGGACAGCATGGCGGTGGACAAGGCTTCGGGCAGCATGGCGGCGGCTTACAGCATGGTGGAGGACACGGCTTCGGGCAGCAAGGCGGCGGGCATGGTGGAGGACAGCATGGCGGTGGACACGGCTTCGGGCAGCATGGCTTCGGACAGCAAGGTGGTGGGCATGGCGGAGGACAGCATGGTGGAGGACACGGCTTCGGGCAGCAAGGCGGCGGGCATGGTGGAGGACAGCATGGTGGTGGACACGGCTTCGGACAGCATGGCGGCGGCTTACAGCTTGGTGGAGGACACGGCTTCGGACAGCAAGGCGGCGGGCATGGTGGAGGACAGCAAGGCGGTGGACATGGTGGAGGGCAGCATGGCGGTGGACACGGCTTCGGGCAACATGGCTTCGAACAGCAAGGTGGTGGGCATGGCGGAGGACAGCACGGCGGAGGACAACATGGTGGTGGGCATGGTGGCGGACAGCATGGCGGTGGACACGGCTTCGGGCAGCAAGGTGACGGCCTGCAGCATGGTGGAGGACAGCATGGCGGCGGACACGGCTTCGGACAGCAAGGTGGTGGCCTGCAGCATGGTGGAGGACAGCATGGCGGCGGACACGGCTTCGGACAGCAAGGTGGCGGCCTGCAGCATGGTGGAGGACACGGCTTCGGGCAGCAAGGCGGTGGGCATGGTGGAGGACAGCATGGTTGCGGCCTACAGCATGGTGGAGGACACGGTCTCGGACAGCATGGCGGTGGACATGGCTTCGGACAGCATGGCTTCGGTCGTGGTACTGCTGCATATGGTGGACACGGCGGTGGACAGCATGGCATTTTGAGACAAGGTATTTTACAACATGGTCTAGGTGGACAGCAAGGCTTCGGACAGCATGGCTTCGGTCGTGGTACTGCTGCATATGGTGGACACGGCGGTGGACAGCATGGCATTTTGAGACAAGGTATTTTACAACATGGTCTAGGTGGACAGCAAGGCTTCGGACAGCATGGCTTCGGGCAGCATGGCTTCGGACAGCATGGCTTCGGGCAACATGGCTTCGGGCAACATGGCTTCGGGCAGCATGGCTTCGGGCAACATGGCTTCGGGCAACATGGCTTCGGGCAACATGGCGGAGGACAGCATTCCTTTGGGCAGCATGGCGGAGGACAGCACGATGGAGGACAGCATGGTGGAGTACATGGCCTCGGGCAGCATGGTGGTGGACAGCATGATGGAGGACAGCATGGTGGTGGGCACGGCCGCGGACAGCAAGGAGGTGGACACGGCTTCGGACAGCATGGTGGTGGACATGGCTTTGGGCAGCACGGTGGCGGACATGGCCGCGGACAAGCAGGTGGCGTATTGCAAAACGGTGGTGGACAGCAACAAGGATCACAGCATGGTTCACACAAACTGCAAATCTTCTTGCACCACCTGCATATAAGCGATTTTCTGCGTTTCTCCAATAAACACGGATCTACGCATCCACATGGTTCGCAGTAGTCGCGACACAGCGACACCATTTTATTACGCGCCGCATTGATAATTGACTCATCGCATGGATCACACGGATCGCAAGTTCTTCTTATTTCGTCACTGAATCTATTTGCTATACAACGAAACTGTTCGGCGAATGCTTCCTTATCCAAAGCACATGGATCGCAAGGCCTGCGGCAGCATGGATCTGGGCACGGACAACAGAGCGGCGGCGGTGCTGGACAACAAGCATTGCCGGGACTCAAAAGTCGTTTCAAAGCTCTGCGTTGACGATGTTTTCTGCACGAAAGGCAATTGCAACATCCCGTGCAACAATTCTGGCAGCCATCGCAGCTGTAGCTTGCTTTTTGCGTGAGGCCATGACTTGCTGTGGATATTTTTGACATACGTCCGAGAAAGGAAACTTTAGAAAGCTTGTCCCAAAAAATGGCCCGAAGCGCCATTCTGGGAGAAGCTACACTCGCTTTCGGCGGAATAATTTCGTTCTCAGTTCAACCAGTCCAAACGAACACCAATCTGCATAACCTTGCATTTATTTTGATTTCGAAAGAATTTTGCTTGTTCAAATTTTGAATAAAACATTTCCAAAATAATTATTTGATAAAACTGTTAGAAAAATCAAAAGTCTGAGGAAATATGCTGTGCGAGCAGAGCACATCGTTGAAAGTTTGAAATGGCGCTTTCTGCTGAAACTATTCAAGATGAGCTGAGTAGCGCCTAAATTGCGCCTAAATTGCGCTAAGTAAAGGACGTAGTGCATTCTGTGGAAGTATGTGTGGAACGACATTAAATAAAAACAAGTAAGAAAATCACAGTCGGGCGTAACCGACTGTAAGAGGCCCTGTACCAGCACAGGTCGCCTAACAAACACACTAAATGTTCCCCTAGCTTATGACCAAACACATGACCACTTCTCACTGCACCACTAAGTGCCTTATAAAACATTTTTTTATGTATGAAACGAAAAGGGCGGTCGCTCAAATTCAATTGCTTATAAAATCGTCATTTATTATCCGATTTTGATGAACTTTTTGGATTTTGGCTTAGAAAGACGATATCTTTATACTGGCATACTTACTATTTTTTGTGCCGAGGAAATTTTTAGCCTTGGGGGTGATTTTATGGGGAAGGGGGGAGGGGCAAGATTTCAAAATAAACTTGTAAAATTCCGGAGCAGTCCTAGTCGAATGCAAAAAACACGAAGTCTCTATCTATTACCGTTTCCGAGATCCTTTCGTTCATACGGACGGCCAGACGGACAGACGGACAGACGGACAGACGGACATGGCTATATCGACTCCTCTATCACTCCTGACCATAATGGGGGTAACTTTGGGGGGTCTCCGACCATTATTTCTACCTGTTACATACATTTGCACAAACCCAATAGGCTCTTGTACCTTCGGTACAGGGCCTAACTTTAGAAAATGAGGCAGAAATAATTATAAGGGAACAGCAGCCACTCAGCTAACAATCAACTTTCAGAAAGAAAAATTATTTCGCAAAAAGCATATTTTTATTGCTCAAAAAAAATATAATTCACTTGGCACAGTCCGCGCTTTCACTTAGCTTAATGGTGGACTGTGCTTCACGTAAAGTTTCATAAGATTTGCGCAACAAATGCAGCTCACATTCGCTCAAAGGTAGCTTACAGATGCCAGCGATGCCGGCACCACGACACAGACACGGTAGCGACAGGAATACGCTCTCCTCGAAGCCGTACAAGCCTTTCACATCTGTCGAAAGCGTTAAAATGCGGCCACTATTCGTTAAGAATGCATGACATATATCAGCAGTCGTCAGACCAATGGCCCAGTTTGTGTACTCCTTGACGCTTATAACTTTAAAGGCGGCACCTGTTACCGACTCATGCAACTTATACCATTCTTCCGGATCATCTTTATAGCCAAGCTTCGGCTGTAGTTTACGCAAGAGCACACCTCCCACGGTAGCTGACGACCAAACCGGCACCGAACTATTGCCATGCTCGCCAATAACAAGCGCCTGCACAGATGTCGGCGCAACCTGCAGACGCTTTGCAATGAAATAACGCAGTCGCGCGGTATCCAAATGTGTACCCGAACTGATGCAACGTTCGACGGGCAGCTGCCCAACTTTTTGCGCTACCCAAGTCATGACATCGACGGGATTCGAAATTATTATAAATATGGCCTTCGGACTCATTTGCGCCAGTTGAGGTATAATGGCTTGAATTATGTCCGCCGTAGCCTGTGCCACATCGAGACGTGTTTGATTCGGTTTTGGACGTGCACCTGCAGTCACTATAATAATACGTGAATTTTCGGTCGATGTTAGATCTTTAGCTTGCTTCAAGTAGGGATTATTGAGAAACACAGAACCATGCAATAAATCTAAACGCTCTGCACTTGCCCAATCCTTGCGTAAATCGAAAATACACAAATTATTTGTTATATGCTTAGCGAGTAGCGCAAATGCACACGCCATGCCCACTGCACCGGCGCCGATGATCGAAATCTTATCACCAGCAGGTATTTTTGACTTCTTTAGCTTCTTCATAAATTGACTGGCTACGGTTTTTTCCTCCTGGCCATCAGCAGCAGCGCTATCGCAGACACGTCTGCTGCTCGCTTTTTCACGGCAATCAATGTGCAACTTGACTTTTATTTTATATTTGGAATCGATGCAGCTGCGTGCAAATTTTATTTGATTTGTGTATTTAATGTAGGATCTTGTAGCGCTTCCAAATTTGTTATTCATTTTCAGAAACATTTTGAGAAGATATATTCTGGTGAAATTTTAAATTGTAGTCCGTGCTATTGTAGTCCAAAAATAATATCAAGAAATGGAAAAATTTTGTGGAAATGTATAAAAGCAGTCTCTGAAAATCAAAACTAATATTTTTTTTTTCAAAATAACTTGTCATGCGTCGAGTACTAGTCATGAAAAGTATTAAATTATATATAAAAAGTCAATATTTCTTGCTCTGTATGCAATGTTAGTTCACAGCATGCAGAGAAAGAAATATTTTTGCAATGGATAACAACACCTGCTACTGAAAGTTTTGTTTCCTGCCTATGAAAGAAAAAAATCTTGGCGTATACAAAGAGAGAGAGAGAGAGAGAAAAATATTTATATGTATTAATAGCAGCATTCTGCTTATCCTCTCTCTTTATTTTTTTCTTGTACTAGCTATTTGTGCTTGATTGCTCATTTTAGTCTCCTCTTCAAACAAATAGCCTCGCTATTTCACTTTCAACTTTAATAGTTTCTGCAAATACTTCGTCAACTAATACCTGCCAACTGTTACAAAAATTGTAACGAAAACTTGTCAAAACTAACTACATAACCTCAAAAATTTTACAAATGGCGTCGACTACCACAAAAAAAAACTGCCAACTTTTCAATAGTTCGACTTCTACGTAAAGCATCTCAAAATCTGTAGCGCAACTTAATTAAATGTGCAAAATGCTGTGCTAAAATGGTTGGCAAAACACGCAACAAACAACATTAACGACGCGAAGGCAGAAGAAACAATATGCCGACAGGAAAAGAAACAACTCAAAATGAATGACGCTCGTAGGTGAATGGGTTGACTGACGAACTAAACGATCTGACTGACGTACCGGAGAGAGAGAGAGAGAGGGAGAGAGAGCCGTGCAGTGCATCAAGCCAGTATATAGTGACAGGAAACAGTCGTTAACTTCATTTTGGTTACGAAAGAAAATTAGCAAAGCTGTCAAGTGTCATTTGAGTAAGATGCGACGTAGATGAAGTTGTGCCTCGCCTTGAAGTATGCTGCGGTGTTGGCAAGTGTTAAAGTGTGGGAAATACATGATGTGCTGTGTGCTATGTGTAGACAATGTAATGAAAAGCATGCCTCAACACTTTCGCAAGACAGCCAGACAGACCGACAGACAGCATGAACGAGCGCGTTGTTTAAATTATGGCATGTCTGCTTCCGCCTAAATGCATGCAAGTATTTCTATATATATATATATATATATATTTAAGCGACTACTTCATGTCTCAGTGTGTGTCTGTGTTTGTGTTTTCGTAATTTGTTAATTTCCCGCATTTAGAAATTAATTTTCACTTCATGCATACACAAAACAAGCAAACACCTGCTGTATGTCGTGCACTACATGGTACTCGTACCACAGCGCCGTGCAGTATGCTTTAAAATTTTCCACATTTCTATTTGTAGCGTGGCTTGTTTTTATCTATGTATGTGTACGTGTATATTGCGCGTATGTCGTAATTATTTTCAGCGGAAGTTCCACTTCCAACAGCAACAAACACCTAAACAACTTCTGTGCCGCAAAGTATGCTACACACATTTAAATTCCTTTATGTCGTCATTAATTTCTACTGCGGTACAATAGCACAGCGTGTCAGTTGGATAGGGTAGAAGGGGTACAGCAGTAAAAACATCAAAAAAATAAAAAAAAGAAAAAATTTTATATATGAAAAACGACAGCAGGAAGAACAGTTTCTGCCCGGAGCGGAAGTGTTTTCTACACAGCAGTGCGAGGAAGTGCGGAAGTGCGTAAGCGGCGTAGGTAGATATATGAAATACAGCAACGAGAGTAATTTTAAAATGTTTAACTATCTTTAATTCTGATCAATTAACGAAACAACAATAAAATATTAAGTAAATAAAAGAAAAACCTACATCGATGTAAGCCTTTGAAACTTCTTTAAGTCCGCTAATTGAAAGTGCGAGACAAAAATAGGGACGGCTTTCAGCGCCGCTTTTTTGAAAACGCGAGACGAAAACGGAGACGGCTTTAATTACTGCTTTGTGTAAATGTACGAAAGGCTGCATACTTTTTTTGAAAACGCGAGACGAAAACTGGGACGGCTTTAAATATTGCTTTGTAAAAATGTGCAAAAGGGTGCGTACTTTTTTTGAAAACGCGAGACCAAAACGGGGACGAATTTAATTACTACTTTGTAAAAAGGCGCAAAAGGGTGCATAATTTTTTGAAAACGCGAGACGAAAACAGGGACACCTTCAAATACTGCTTGGTGTAAATGTGCATACTTTTTTAAAAAGCCCGAGACGAAAACGGGGACGTCTTTTAATACTGCTTTGTATAAATGTGCAAAAGGGTGCATACTTTTAGGTAAAATTGTTTTATTAAAGACAAAGGCTAGTACTCTTTTTGAACTGAAACTTCTTCAGTAGAATTGGGCTGAATGAAAGCACAGACCGAGATGAAATTGGGGACGGCTTTAGATTGGAGAGAAGCGAAGAGTGGAAGGTATGCCAATACATTCGTAAGTCATCCTACTCTTAGTACCCAGAATCATCGAATATCGAGCATGCAAGCCGAAGGAAATTATTTCAGTGAAGTACATATAAAGGCTAGCTATAGTGGGTCCAGTTTACTGGTAAATACGGGCTTGGATTATTTAAAAATATGCTGGGTTAGTGCTTAAATATTTGAGGAATTATTTAAAGTTACTCCATCTTGATTTTTAATATACAATTCACGCATTCACACCTCAACAAGTTTCACTTCCGTCGCAAGCACCTTCTAGTATTTGAAGTTTTTATTTATTTATTTTTTTATATAATACATAAACTTTTAACACAACCCTCGTTTATGCATGAGAGTTCAACATGTCTACATGATGTTTTTTTCCCCCTTTTTTCTCTCATTTTGCCTTAATTGTGCACCTGTGTTAAAAAATAAATAAAATTTCTTTGCTTGTCGACATTTTCAATTTAAATGTTGTTAAATTTTAATTGCTTTATTATGTTAAGAAATTCATTGCCTACTTACAGGCGCCTATATTGCCGCGCTTTTTTTATATACAATATATATATTAAGAAGGATTTAATACACTGCTTCAATGCGCAACAGTCAACTTTAACTGAACTTTAATACGCGCTGCTATGAAGTATTAAACAAACAAAAAAAAAAAGAAAAAAACAGAATTTTATTTTTCATTAACTTGAAATGTCTGCCATACGGAAATAAAACAAAGCGCGTGAGAGAGAGAGAGAGAGAGCGAAAGAAGAAAAAACGAAAAAAGAAAATGGCTGCAAAAATGGCGAAGAAAAAATGTCGTTAATGATGCTTAATCTTGACATTCCATTCCATTTCAACGCCGCAAATGACAAATGAAGCTGTTGTGTGAGCTATATGAGACAAGGCTGACGATGACGACGACGACGACGATGACGATGGCTGTGTTGGTAGGATGTATGCGCTGTACGCTAAATTACAAACTATTGTTCTATGCCAACGCCGTAGTGAAAAGCAATTGGTATATGGCTGACAACGAACGAAAAATGAGTGTAGGCAGGCATAAAAATGACGCTTGCCACGTATTGTCATTCATCATGCAAGGAGTTCTTTCACATACACATTTATACTTTATCACTTGAAGATTAAAATTCTTGAGCGCATTTGATAATCAAGGCGGGAACAACAATAACTATAGCAGCATATAGACGCAATGTTCAAGTTTTAGCTTGTATAATCTATCTAAATACTACCATGACATTGTCACTGCTATATATATATGCAACTCATTTTATACATCATCATCGTCAGTGTATTTCAGTCATAAACATCAACAACAGCCAGGCTACATGTACAAATGTCTTTCAATCTGTCAGTTTAGCTGTCAACTGCTCAGTCAATTGCAGCCCGTACAAAATATCAAGTACTGCCTGCTGCTGCCAGTCAAGTCAGTCCTACCGATTGTTGCATCTGCTTGAGCTTAGTCAACTTTTCTGCACATTTTCTTCAACGTCAAGTAGAGAGATACTAACATACATACGAGAGAGTACTTATTGAATCGTTTGTATTTTATTTTGCCATATGACACAGCAAAAAAAAAAAAGCAATTTGAATTATAAAAATACGAATTTCGAATTAACAAACTACTGAGTACGCTCTTCCAATTTCGTAACCAAATTTATTTACTTAAAATACTTCTGTAAAGCATTTGCTCCTACTACGTGTGCCATAACCTAACAGCGTACTTTATACAGCAAACACTACTACGCTGCGGTTAAGGTTGCGGTTTGTACAAGTCCGGTTACGTACAACAGCAGCTAAGCTGCATAACCACTTTTCCAACACGTTTAAACAGTTTTTGCTGTTGTTTTTTTTTTGGTAAAGTGATACACAAATTCAATGGCTTACAGTGTTGTACAATATACTTCTAATATAGGTCAGTGTAACAAAATATGCAACTCAAAAAAAAACCTAAAAAAAAACAATTTCAAATTGGGTCAATGAGCGCTTAAGATTGAATAACCTTAAAGCTATAAAAGCGTTCATTAAAAAGTTACAAAATGCGTTTATATGTTCAACAAAATATGTTTGAAACAATTGTGTAAGCTTTTATTTTTATTTATTTTTTTTGTTTTACAACACTCAACGTCATACAAAAGTTTTAAATTTCAAAAAAAAAAAAAATACAACATACAAATTGTTACGCTTGATTTTGCACAGTAAAACCTCGCCCAACTATACACAACATGAAAGGTTAATGATGGCTGCTGTCAGCGCCAACAACGAAGGTCATCGCACCTTCATACTTTAAAACAGATAAACACCACACAACACTGTAGTCAAGTGCAAAATGGTGATAGGAAAATGGAACTTAGTTTGCTTGAGTGAAGTTCAAGAAAAAATTGCAACAAAAAAAAGTTCACTTCAACTCACACCTGCTAAATACCACCTGCTACTAACATGGCAGTAACTATGTGTGTGTTGAGTGTACTGTACACACTTCTACTGTTTCATGAGCATAAAAGTTAAATGAAACGAAACACGTTGATGCTTTCTGACCCTGGAAACGTAAAAAAGTAAAAAAAAAGTAAAAAAAAGTTAAAGATGAAAATGAAAAGTGTACAGTTTTTCACTTAAATGTTGCGCCATCCCTTATACGCGAAAGTGAAATTTACTCATTCAAGTTGGCAGCAAACTTCACCTCATTTTATGCATCATGCCAGCCATGCTAACCAACACTGAAACACTTTACGCTTATCTACCGAAATTTTGTTTCTTTTGATTTTTTACTGTTTTGCTTTTATTATCAACTTTGTTTAAATTTTATAGCGCTACACCTGAAATCTACACTGCGTTGGCTAACCGCGCTAAGAGGGTTAGCTTGAAAGTTTTCGGAAGTATTGTCACTCAATATAAGTTATTATATAGTGTAACAAGCTATGGTTGAATAAAATCGACAAAAGTTGGGAGTATGGCTTTCTAAAATAAATAAATGCATTTATTTGCATATTTCATAGCATTTCTACATTTTTTCGCTCAAACCCCACAAAATCTTTAAGCGTTACCCATGTTGAAATTTTTCGTACTTTCAAACCACGTCGTGTTGAGAAAATTTGCCATTGAGCTGTGTAATAAAATAATATCGTTCTTGACATCGTCGTCGTCGTCCTCATTGCCATCGTCGTTGGCTTAGCCTAAGTAGCTATAGCCGCTGCCGTGGTCTCATTGCTTGCTACCCCCAAAATACACGCTTTACACCACCAACAGCTTGGTTTTCTCAGCTGCGCATCTATGTAGAACGCCAGTGTATACCTTTGCCGTTGTCAATTTTAGACTTGACTGTCTCAATCACTGGTGGCTGATGGCGCTATTAAGTTATTTAGCCTATTTAAGCTTAAATGAGTGGACGCACAGTTTGGACGTAGAGACGTGTTGTTTGCACAGTGCATTAGCGCTAAATTAGGTTATATACGCTAAATGCCATTTGGAAGATTGAAGGATTTCTTGGGGGAGGTACTAAAAGTATGGCTATTTAGCGTTAAATAGATTTTGGCTTAGATTTACGTTGAAATTGCTTAGACTCTATACATAGTGTAAGGTATTTAATTTGCATAGTTTTTGGTTTCATGAACTTGAAAATATATGCATTTTGAAGGACATTTTTAACGGCTTTGAGATTGCTTAGCACAGTGACAGCTCAGATTTTAAAAGCGGCGGATTTCCTCAAAGAAATGTTGCAGTAATTAGCTTAAACTAGTTGCGAATTATAAGCGCTTGCAATTTATAATCGCTACAGTTGCAAATAACGGTACAATAGCTTGCTGCTAAACCATTCCAAAAAAATATACTTCTTTTTAATTCTCTTTTTCATGCTCTCTTTCCACTTACACACTGCCTATTCGCACACTTGAAACTTTTCTCTGTTTTTTATTTTTCTTTTTTATAAATAACTTTCGATTAATATTTTTTTTTTTACTTTCAAGTTTTATTTGCATTATCTGCTTTTTCTACCGCTTTTATATTCGATTTGAAACCGCGTGCTATAAGTGGCGCAACTTCTTGTGCTTGACGTCCACGTGTTTCCGGCAAATAGAAATAGGTCAATAAAAATCCATAGACGCAGACCAAAGCGCATGGTACAAATGCGTACGACTTAATAGCTGCCACCGCATGTGGAAAGCTTAAACCAATTATAAAATTTGCTGTCCAATTGCAGGAGCTACCAATGGCCATGGCCCATGGGCGTGGTCCTACTTCAAATATTTCCGAGCCAATAAAGAACGGCAGCGGACCTATGGCCAGATTGAAGAATATTATGTATAAAGCCAAACAGAGTACACAAACCCAAGCCATTTCCTTGTAATCATCCTGCAAATATTTTTCAAATTAATTTAGAAAGTCCTAAGAAAATATAAAAATTAATTTACTATAAAACTCAGACAGAGCGCCAGACTGAATAGAAAAATCGTGCAAGTGGCGCAAGAAACCAACATTAATGTGCGACGCTTACAATGCTTCATAAATATGGGCCCAAACATAGCCACGGTAAAGTTCTCCACGCCCACTGCAAAATTTAGCCAAATGGCAGTACTCAGATCAAAACCAGCCGTTTGAAATACTGCAATGGAGTAATAGAAGATCTGTACACGAATGATATATATTAATATTAGAATTTCGCTTTTTTTTTAGTTACCGCATTAATGCCACTCAACGGTTGTATAGCATGAAAGGAGCAAACAATTATTAGCGGCATTGAGTACTGCACTGAGCTGAGTAACTCCTTAAGTGAGACCTTTTCCTCACCAACTTTTGCACGTGCCTCAATCAGTGATATTTCAGCATTTATGCGCTCTTCATTGCGACCCAAACGCTTTAGCGCAGCTTTTGTCTTTTCTCTATTCTGCTGCTTTGCAAAAATATGCTGTGGACTCTCCGGAAATACAAAGAAAGCCAAATAGCCAAGCACTACAAATATGGCATAACCCGATATAGCCAAATGCCAGTATTGCTCGTTGCCGAAGATAAAATCAAAACTGAATATTTGTCCAACAACAACGCCACCAGTGACACCGATGCATGTAAAAACACCAACACTGCCACTCAGTTCAGCAGGCGCTAATTCAACTAGATACATCGGTTGCGCTGTTATAACCAAAGCAGCACCAATACCCGTTATAAAACGTCCTGCCATTAGAAATTCCACCGACTGCGCCAGACGACAGAAACATTGTAGTAAAGCGCCAATTATATAAATTATGCCAGCAATTATTAAAGTACCCTTCCTGTCAATGTGCAAAAAAATTTAAATTCAATTTACAAAAATTCTGTTAAACTGACCTGCCACATTTTTCGGTACATTTCGAACTACAAAGTGAACCGAAAACGCCGCCAATGAGAAAAATTGCTATAAAACTTGAACCCAATATAAGCAATTGGCTGTCTGTTAGCGCAGCATCATAGCGCGCTATGATGGTAGCATTGCACCAACGTATAATGAACTTCGAGCCGGATAATTATGAGAGTTAAATGTTTATTAAAAACTCTTTATTATATATACGCACCATAGCTGGTTGATTGACTGAACCAATATTATAGCCAACTGGCAGAACAGCGCCGACTGTAACTGCTATACAAATGGCGAAGAGCATTATGGTCCAACCCTCACGTTCTTTGTTTGCTTGCATATTGTATAAAAAAATGGAACTACGCCTATGATAAAATATATCATTTCCAAAAAAAAAAAAACAAGATTTTCAATTCTGAATGTTTAGTCACAGGCGACAAAGTCAGAATAAAAAAATTATTGAAATTTTATAAGTAGTAACTTGACTTCAAGATACCTTAGAATTGGCTTCTATTAGAATGGAAACAAAATACATCAAATTCTAATAGTCCGATCTGTGCTTAAAATATATATTTTAATAGGAATTAATGTAAAATAAATCTTATATTAAGCCAACACATATCACTTCTTTTAATTAAAATACCACTTATAACAGGTGCTTAGTTAATATAAACCAGCATGCCACAGTATTGAACAACATTAAACTAAGGCACAATAAGCTTAAACACTTTACAACACTATCAAATTCATAAGTCACACAAAACCACTCTCACCTCACCTAAACTATGACATCAAACAGTGAAAGCTAAACTGTTCGAACAATTAAAAAATACTTTTTTACGCTTTCGATCGACAATGCAAAAACTTGCAGAAGTACGACCAACCACAATAAGAAGAAGAACTACAGCACGGAGTGACTATACAATGGCGAACTACTGTTACATTAGGTGTCAGGTAAGTTCATGAAACCATTTTAACTATGGCAACAATGGGCCAAAAGGGAAATATGCAGCAGCGCCATAGAAAAAAGTGGAAAAAAGGAAACAAAATGAAGTAGAAGCAGTAGCAGAAAGAAAAATAATAGTAAAAAAGAATTATGTATCACTTCGTTACCACTTCCACTTAATTTATTTTCACGGCATGACACTCCCAGGCGACCCTTACAATATCAACTTCGACATCAATCTTTTAGAAGTGTGCTGCTATGTAGGGTGTAAGCAATAAGAATGCTTTTAAGTAAAAGAAAAAAAAATTTACAAAAAAAAGGAAATGCAAAAGAAAATGCTGCAAATGTTGCATAATGCTTAGAGCTAGTTGTAGCAAAGCAGAAGAAAAAAAAAATGTATATAGAAAATCCTTGCTAAATTTGACTTGCTGCAGCATTGCATGCCACAGCACTTCCGGTCAATGAGTGTAGTAGCTGGGCAGTGTACATGGGCGGTAGGCGCTGCGCTTAACTTTCGACCTTTTCGGCAGTACTATTTGAAGCGTCTATTGGCCAATTTTCTTCTTCTTTTTTTTATACTCCTGCAACTGCCACATAGCTCAAATGTTTTTCAAGTGCCAAAGCATTTATACTCCAACGTGCAATTTTGTGTTATTGTGCGGCAATGTATAAGCGTTCAGAGACTGTGTAGGTGAGTTGCAGGTGTGGCTTAATATTTGGCTGACTGTAACATTCCAGTTTCATGCCAATTCATTGTTGTTTAGGCACACTTTTTTGTTGTTGTAGTAGGTCATTGTTGGGAAATTTCATGCGGAAGTTCGCGTTTTATGCCTATTTTTTTTTTTTTGTTGTTCTCTGGTATTTTATTGTTAGTTTCATTTCCGCTTAAGAATGAGGCATTGATTTGTACCAGAGATTGCATAGGCAATATGTAGTACAAGCGAGTTTATTTTTTGTTGAATTAAAAGTTTAAAGTCCAGAAAAGCAGTTTAAATTCTTATTTCCGGTTTGGAACTTCCGTGCGAAAGAGACACAAAGCTTTGCTACATTCACAATAGTATATCTTGCTGTTTTAGAGCAGCCTTAGTCAAAGTAAGACCTGCAAATTTATGCGTTTGTATTAGTGTGAAAAAGAGTGCGCGAAAAATTGGCTTATGAGTGTTCTTATGCATGTGTGTGCTGCTCAGATCTCAAGCTAATTTGATCGGAGCCCCTAAAGCTGCTTCTTAGCAGGTGCTTCAAAAATGTTCAACAAAATAGCTTGTAGCAAGCACAAACCAAAAACTAAAGCTTTATTCTAAACTCAATAATTTTGCAACAAACTTTAAGCATTTTTAACTTTTATTATCCTTTCAAAGTTCGCTCATTCCTGCCAAAAACGAAATAAATATATATATAAACTAAGATTTTTGAGTAGTTCAAAGCTGTAGTCAGTCTATGTTCTAGCTAACTGTTAATATGCATAAATATTTACTATATCTGCCACTTTAAGGACAATTCACATAGCCTCTCCAAAGCCTCTTCATTTCGAAATGCTGCTTACGTGGCTAAAACTAAAATTAAACTAATAACAGCCAACATCATTGCCCACTTTAGGCACACATACACAACATACACACAAGGCAAAAGAAAATCTTCTCCTTGCAAACTGCCAAAAATTATGTCCTTTATTTGCTGTTAGTGCACAAATATTTCTCCATTTCATAGCATGCGTATGTGATGCGCATACAATTTCGAAAAAGTTATTTCAAAAGAAATACACAGAAATACAAGAAATCGTAATCGAAAAAAAAAAACAGAAATAAATAAAATGAAATGAAATAAAAACAAGTAAAATGTGAGATACAATGTTAGCGATGCTTTAATACCCTACATATAAACTAAATTGTAATGTCAAAAGCACTCCTCATTTATCAAATTTTTGGCTGCCTCTTTGTCTAACTAAGCTACGATACGGCTGTACCGATTTTGATGGGATTTTAAGTGGCTGATAGCTTATATTCAAGCTATCTGTAGAGAGTACCTACAGAAATATGAGACAGTGCTTCACTATATAAAGTGAAGACAAAGAGGAAATAAAGAAACCTTTTCCAAGCCAATGGTTTGTTTGGGCTCTATATACAATTTGTATCTGAACTAAACTATTTTTGAAGACCTCTAAATGTATAACAGATGTATGACAAGCTGTCTGTTAATAGCCTTTGTAAACTCTAAATATGTAGGGTATAACAAAAAAAACTGCTAGTCATATTAAGCTGCAGCGAGCGCTACTTTTATTTGACTTAGTTTATGCGAGTGTTGCTGTGCTCTTATATTTTTTTACTTCCGTTTGTCCTTATGTTGAATGGCGCGTGTATGATAGTCCTTATAGTATGTATGCGCATGTATGCGTGTGTATATTATTTAAGTTAAATGCTACGTGTCCGAAATGACTAATACGCCAACGTATTGGAAACGAAATAGATAAATATTTTCGCTGCATACTTTTAGGCGACATCAACAGCATTATTATCATTGGTTAGAAAATAAATACTTAAATAGTATGTGCGCCAGCTGCGCTGTGTGCTGTGCTGTGCTTAGTAAAGTGGCGCTTGGGGTGTGCTTAAATAAAGCTGTTGAATTTTTATGCCAGAGTAGTTGTATGCAGGATATTTAACAGGAAATTAGATTAACAAGAAATTGTTGTTAGTTAAAGCCTTAAAGAGAAATTTAAACATAAAAAATATATATATATATATATATATCTAATGTCAAACAAAAGAAATGGCAACGGGTTAAATTTCAAATTTCAAGTGCTGCTAGATAGTCTCTTGATGGTTTACATTGTCCTTACTCAATGTCCTGTTCAGTGCACCGCAATTGTAACAAGACAATGTCTTGCCAAATGCTGGCACTATTTTTTTTTACTATTTTTTTTTTACTATTTTTTTTTTTACTATTTTTTTTTCTATGTTCATTGCCCACTTGAAACACTACTCAGACTGACTTAGTTAGCTACTTGACTATATCTGCTTTCTAAGTCGTTTTCTCTATGACTTTTGTTGCTTCTTTTGCTTTGCACTGTTTTATGCTATTATATTTGTATGCTAGCCAGGATCAACTTGTCTACAATAACAGCAACAACAACAGTTACTATGCACTTACTTCTCTACAATTCGGTCATCTTTAGAACGACACAAAATGGCGTTGTTGCAAGACGCGCGCAATGTCGACTAGTGTTGTAAAGTTTATTTTAAAACTCGACTTTTGTATAAGTTTACATTTTGTGGGAATTACTTTTGGTCATACTTTGCGGCTGCAGTGTTGAACAGTGCCAAGCACTCACTAAAAACAAGTCAACGAAACATTTGTCCTCAACTCATCTAAGTCGGTTTTCCTATTGTTCGCAAATGCAATTATTAAAAGTTTTTCAAGCATCAAGTTTAGAAAATTTTTGCGGCGATATGCTTTGCTCATATGTGTATTTGAGTTTTCAACAATTGTTCGTCGGTATATGTTGATATAACTAGCACATGGCATAAAATTAAGCCAAAACTTCTTTCTCGCCATTTTGTTGGTGTGAAAATCAACGCGCTTTCGCGTCCTGCATGCCAAAGTTTTCAGTTTTCCATGCAGTTTGGGGACTTAGCGTTGAGTTTTATATATTTTCTGTGAGTTTTAAAGTTACAAAAGCAAGTTTATGGAACTTTTGGAGCTGTAGCGTAAAATTTCTAGATTAAAACATTTCACCTAGTTTGCTATCTTTGCAGGCGGTTTGCGTTGAGGGCAGGGAAATTTAAAAAAGAGTTTTCTGTTTAGCAAATAGCATTGCTTAATGAGTTTGATGAATTGTTTGGTTAGTTTAATAATAGGAAATTTCAGTAATAGATGTGACTCTCGGTATGTTTCATATTTTACGTTACAATTTTTCAATAGCATATATAAATTTCCCAACGTTTCACATTTTACGTTCGAGTTTCTCAGTTACAAATGTAAATCTTACAACGTTTCATATTTTACGTTACAGTTTTACTACCACATATGTGACTCTCCCAACATTTCATAATTTACGTTACATTTTTTCAGTAAAAAATTTAAATCTCCCAACGTTTCATATTTTACGTTACAGTTTTTCAGTAAAATATTTAAATCTTCCAACGTTTCATATTTTACGTTACAGTTTTTCAGTAAAATATTTAAATCTTCCAACGTTTCATATTTTACATTACAGTTTTTCAGTAACAAACGTGACTTTCGCAACGTTTCATATTTTACGTTTCAGTTTTTCAGTTAAAAACGTGGCTCCCTCAACGTTTCATATTTTAAGTTTCAGCTTTTCAGTAACAAATTTAAATCTCCCAACCTTTCAGATTTTACGTTTCAAATTTACAGTAAAAAAATTACTCCCAACGTTTCATATTTTGAATTTCATCTTTTCAGTAATAAACGTGACTCTTCCAACGTTTCATATTTTACGTTACAGTTTTTCAATAACAAACAGGACGCTTCCAACGTTTCTGGGTTCATGTTTTTGAGCACTCAAGGCTTTCATAATTCTCGGAGTTCAACTTTTATGCTTCAATTGCTCGTACTCGCATAATATTTTATCAAAATCGTTTCATAATCTTAGCCGTAAAATGCTGCACATAAGAACTTGACACATAACGCGAATGCTTAGTATTTCCCTTAAAGCATTTAACAACTTTAAATTGAAAACTTCAACAAAAACTTCACACAAGCGAGTTGCAGTGCACACTTGCCAGGACTTCACACTCTAATATCTAATACAAACACATGCAAATATTTTTCGCCCGAGTGCATTTTTTTTCTGCGCATACTTATGCGAAAAAGGAGAAAAAAAAAACCTTGCACATTGTTTTTTTTTTTCTTCTGCATATACATGGAAGAAACATGGCCACAGGCAGAGACGCCACAGTGCCCAACTTCAATGCGAACGTCAACTCTACAACAACGAAACCGACACCAACCAACCGACCGACGGAAGCGTATAATGCGGCGAAACATGTACGAAATCTTGCGCGGATAACGTAATCGCGTTGCAAATAAACGCATACGCAAGCGAATATGCACAGATGCCAGCCAGCAAAAGGATATATGTATATGTATGCATAAAAACTTCAAGGCAAATGCTGCCACAAACAGTAGCAGCAGTAGCAGCAGCTTACATCAGCCGCAAAATATGCAAAGAAATGCAAAGTGAAACCGAACCGAATGGCAGCAGCAGCAGCGGCAGGAGACAGAGCAAGACAAGCGTTTCGTTGGTTGGTTGCTTGGTCGACACTGATATAGCAAAAAAGAAAAGTATAACAAGGGCATGTGGCAACGGCGACCAACGCACGCACGCACGCGAAAAAAAACCATGCTGACATGCAAAGAGCAAACGCCTAAGCGTACGAGACACGCATGCAGATTAAAAAATTCCTGCATGCTAAAGGATCGCCAAGCATCATTTCCGTTTCCGGCATTCCACGGCAACTTCTACTTTCGTTGCAGCCATGCAACAGCTGCTATGCTGCATTTGAATGCGTATATGAATATCCTGCAGCTGTCAGTCTTAGACAATGTTGACGCTGATAAGTGACACTGAGTCGAAATGTTGTGGAGCTTATCAGCGAAAGGCTTTGCCAGGCTAATAGAAAGTAGGAAAAAATTTTGGTGAAAAGAGGAAAATCTGTGAACAAAGTCATTTCAAGGTTCCTGTCAAAGAAGTTCAAAAAATTTTAAGGATTGTAAAGTATTGACAAGGAATAAAAATATAAATTTGTTTTGTATTCCAAGCTAAAAATTTTGAGCTCTAACATCTTCGTTCATACAAAATATAGCGAGGCTATTTGATTTGTTGAAGCTTAAAAGAGAATGTGAGCAAGCGTATCAAACTTAGCAGCAAGCAGTGAACCGCGAGCAGATAGCAAGTTTAATAACGAATATGGTTTGAAGCAAAAAATATTTTCCTCTCTTCTCCTCCATCTCACTCTCTCTCTCTATCTCTCTTTCCAGCTATTGATCTTAAAAAAGTTTCTTTCTCCATTACACATATTCAAATGGACGAAGTATACAAATGAGTTTTATATTAAAACACAAATTTGACGTCAAGCAATTTGAACGTGTCGTGTGCGATTTATAAAATACCAAAAAAAAAAAATGTGAATCGAATATTTCTTTCTCTGCATAAAATAATAGTTCCATAAGCAATAAAGTCTTAAGTTTTCATTATATCAGTACTCAAAAAGAACAGACAGACAAAGGGACACTGCTTGACCGAATCATCTAATCCACTAAGCACGCTAACTACCTCTGAATATAAAATTTATACGTTTATGCAAATATTAGGCGTACATCAAAAGCCTAAACAATGAAAAACCTTAAAAATTTTAAAATGAAATTCTAGAAAATTTAGCTATAAACTAGACAATAGATTAGCAGTCACAAAACGTGTTTGTTGCATAAATAAATTGCCTTTTTTTATTGCTTACTTTGCTGCTTAAATTTTTCGTCCTTTTTTTTGCAAACAGCAGAGGTCAGTGTGGAAAGCCATATTCCTGCGCTTACCCGCACTGTTTGTAAATACCTAAGAGCTACAAATACAAATACAAGCAAACAAACAAAAGCTTGCCAAGCAATAAGCAAAGGAAATGTTCGGACATGCTGCGGATTGTACAATAGTCTGCGTGTGTGTGTGTGTATGTGCTGACTTACAAACGTACAAACACACACACACAACAACAAATACGCAAATATAAATAATGTGACCTGCCTGACTGCGATTATCTGTGAACTA